>JADRCH010000006.1:1712926-1911411 GCA_019843965.1 Rhynchomys soricoides | reverse complement strand
TGTGTGTGTGTGTGTGTTTATGGATAATCTATACTTAATTATATATAGCTTAAAAGAAAAAGATTGCTAATGGCCAGAGGAGAATAAGCTAGTGTTCCAAGCCTTGACCTTATGCATAGGTAAAAGAACATTTCACCATCTAACTCTTAATGATTATTACATACAAGGAAAAACATTTTAACACACTCATGAAGAAGAAAAAATCTCATAAGAAATAGTTATTCTTCAAGTAAATTAATCTTCATTAATCATCTTAGTAAAATTGGGTTTGGATTCTGTTATTTGGAACCCAAAAGTCTTAACATCTTCATTCTATAAAGCACAACTCACTCTTCCCAGCTAGCATGGAGTAATTGCTCAAAACTATACCTGAGTGGCTATGGTTTAATAGTTCCTCAAAAGTATACCTGAGCAGCTATGGTCTAATAGCTCATCTCCTACATGAGGCAGCCACTGCCTCACCTACCCTCTTTTTGTTGACAAGGCCATCTTTTTCCTGGAGGTGTGATGCCTCTCTTTCTTTACCAGAAGTGAAATCCTTCCTCAGCATTCTGGTCTGTTTACATCTAAATGGATCCATTTGCCTAGGTGACATGCTTGAGCCATGTGCAAGCCATGTGGAAGCCTGCTGTTAGTCTGTTACTCTATTCTAGCCTTTGCTGGAGGTTCTGATGCTTTCATTACAAGATGGCCAGACATGAAAGCCTCACTTTTTTGAACCAGAAACCACAGAGTCTATCATGACATCTTTATCCAAAAACCAAATGAATTCTTGGTTTTTGTCTTCTGAGGACTCATGATGCCTGCTAAGACATCAAGGTATCAGTCTATAAAACCAGGACCTTCTTACACCGATAACTGCTGGACACCTGCAGTTTGGCAAGGGTGTGAAACAGTGAGCATTCTCTGCACTGCCTAGTAGAGTATAAGTTGAAATATTTGGGGCTCTCATATAATTAAAGAAACACATCTTTAAACTTTATCAACTCTATGCTTAAAATATGAACATATTTTATGTTTAGTAAGAAAAAATAATCTGAGACCTTGGGTGTGAACTCAGACAATCCCACAAAACCTAGAGGAAGTTCCACTCCCAGGCTCTCTAACTCACCCAGGATCATAGGATCAGAGGTGAGGACTCAACTTCTATCCCAACACCAGGAGTAACTGGGACCAGTGGGACCCAGGAACCCCACCAGACCAGTGGCCCTGTGTCCTTCCAGTCTGGGTGGGTGCCCTGAGCAGACCTAGGGTGCAAATTCCTCAGCCAATCCCACAACACCCAGAGGAAACTCAACTCCCCGGTGCTCTAACACACCCTGAATCACAGGATCACAGGATCTCAGGAGCTTGGTCACACCAGGATCTCAAGGTCGCAGAGGCATCTTGACTCCCAGGAGCTCTGACACACCTTGGATCTCAGGATCACATGATCCCAGAATCATAGGATCCCAGAGACAGCTGGTCTCTGAGGAATTCTGACACAACCAGGATCACAGGAAGGACAGGCTCCAGTCAGATAAAGGGAGGACAGGTAGCACTAGAGATAACCAGATGGCAGGAGGCAAGCACAAGAACATAAGCAACAGAAACCAAGGTTACCTGGCATCATCAGAACCCAATTCTCCCACCATAGCAAATCCTGGATACACCATTACACTGAAAAGCAAGATTTGGATCTAAAATCACTTCTCATGATGATAGAGGACTTTAAAAAGGTAATAAATAACTCCCCTAAGGAAATACAGGAAAACACAGGTAAACAGTTAGAAGCCCTTAAAGAGGAAACATAAAAATCCCTTAAAGAATTACAGGAAAACACAACCAAACAGGAGAAGGAATTGAACAAAACCATCCAGGATCTAAAAATGGAAACAGAAATAACAAAGAAATCACAAAGGGAGACAACCCGGGGGATTCAAAATCTAGGAAAGAGATCAGGAGTCATAGATGCAAACATCACCAACAGAATACAGGAGATAGAAGAGAGAATCTCAGTTGCAGAAAATACCATAGAAAACATTGACACAACAGTCAAAGAAAATGCAAAATGCAAAATGCTCCTAACCCAAAACATGCAGGAAATCCAGGACACAATGAGAAGACCAAACCTAAGGATAATAGGTATAGAAGAGAATGAAGATTCCCAACTTAAAGGGCCAGTAAATATCTTCAACAAAATTATAGAGGAAAACTTTCCTAACCTAAAGAAAGATGCCCATGAACATACAAGAAGCTTACAGAACTCCAAATATATTGGACCAGAAAAGGAATTCTTCCCATCACATAATAATCAAAACACCAAATGCACAAAACAAAGAATATTAAAAGCAGAAAGGGAAAAAAGCTCAAGTAACATATAAAGGCAAACCTATAAGAATTACACCAGACTTCTCACCAGAGACTATGAAAGCAAGAAGATCCTGGGCAGATGTCATTCAGACCCTAAGAGAATAAAAATGCCAGCCCAGGCTACTATACCCAGTGAAATTCTCAATTACAATAGACAGAGAAAACAAGACATTCAATGACAAAACCAAATTTACACAATAGCTTTCCACAAATCCAGCCCTACAAAGGAGAATAGATGGAAAACACTAACAGAAGGAGGGAAACTACACCCTAGAAAAAGCAAGAAAGTAATCTTCTTTCAACAAACTCCAAAGAAAATAGCCACAGAAACATAAAAATAACATCAAAAAATAACAGGAAACAACAATCACTTTTCCTTAATATCTCTTAACATCAATGGACTCAATTCCCCAATAATAAGCCATAGACTAAGAGACTGGATACATAAACAGGACCCAGCATTTTGCTGCATACAGGAAACGCACCAAAGACAGACACTACCTCAGAGTAAAAGGTTGGAAAACAATTTTCCAAGCAAATGGTCCCAAGAAACAAGCTGGATTAGCCATTCTAATATCGGATAAAATCAACTTTCAACCAAAAGTTATCAAAAAAGATAAAGGAAGAACACTTCGTGCCAGTCAAATAGAAATACTTAAGGGGTAACTTCAGCAAGTGTTATAGGTATCTGATGAATCTCAGTGTAATGGCCTTGGGAAACGCAAAGGAATGTTGCTCTTTGCCCAGAGTGAAGCTAACATATCTTCAGAGGAGAACATTGAAGGTATTTGAATTTTATGTTCACATTAGGGAGGTGCATCCTGTGTATTTTAGAAAACTAATATTTATTTTCTCCGAATTTAGTCTGGAGTTGTCAACTTATTTCTAGTTGAGTGTGACATTAGTAAGGTTTTCAAAGTCTACTGAAAACAAGTAACATTTAATGTGTGATTTATGAGATTAGGTTGTGTGCTATTTTGACTATAGTTAACTTTCCTTTGTCATTTCAAAGGAGAAAAAATGAAGGGCCTTTAAAACTGTAAGAGTTGGAGGGCTGGAGAGATGGCTCAGTGGTTAAGAGCACTGACTGCTCTTCCAGAGGTCCTGAGTTCAATTCCCAGCAACCACATGGTGGCTCACAACCATCTGTAAAGGATCCAATGCCCTCTTCTGGTGTTTCTGGTGTTTCTGGTGTTTCTGATGACAACTACAGTGTACTCATATACATAAAATAAATAAATCTTAAAAAAAAAAACAAACTGTAAGAGTTGATCTGTTAAGAATAATTTCCAATAGCATAATGTTTTTACAAAGTGATTTAATTTATTTTAATCATATTTATAATGTGAAATTATAAGATGATGATAATATTGGCTTCTAGAGTTCTAACCTAGAAAATAGCATTTTAATTATTATAGGTAGCAACAGTGGCAACTGGCCTGACCCCCCAATACTTCGGGAGACTGATCTACCAATTAAAGAATACACGTGGAGAGACCCATGGTGCTGGCCACAAATGCGGCAGAGGAGGGTCTTGTTATCTGTCAGGGGGAGGAGAGGCCCTTGGGCCTGAGGGTGTTAGATCCCCCAGTATAGGAGAATGACAAGGAGGAAAGACGAGAGTGGGTGGGTGGGTAGGAGGGTGGGTTGGAGAATATCCCCATATTGGCAGGGGGAAGTCAGAGGGAATGGGGAGGTTCCAAAGGGGAGATCTGAAACATTTGAAATGTAAATAAAATATGAAAATAAAAAAAAAGAAATGTCTACAAGTAATTTCATAATTTATTACTTCTGTATTTAATTTTGACATGATCCTCATAATTCACCATTGTATATAATACTGTGATAGATATCCCACAATACATACATATTTCTTCAACATAAATTCCTAAAAATAAGGTTACTAGATAAAAATTTATGCACAATTTAAAAAAATAGATAAGCTTACCAACTTTATTCATAACTTCAACTCTTCCCATTGATACTCTGTACTCACAAAGACAACTGAGAATTTACCAGCCTTTGGCTAGAGAGCATCAATCAATAAAAAGTTATCAATTTGTCAACAGGAATGTAATTACCATTAGAATGAATTGAGCAAAAAATTTAAGTATTTTATGTTTAACAGACTATATTCTAACCTCAGTCAACTAGATGAAAAAATAAACTTTCACAACAACTGAGATCTAGTTTGAAGATCACTGACATGTTTTTTGTTGTTGCTCTGGGTTTTTTGTTTGGTTGTTCTTTTTGTTTTTGTTTTGTTTTTGCTAAATCTAATGGATAACTTTTACCTGAACTCAATAAAGCTACTCTTTGAAGAAGAGTAGCTTTCTCTTTGAAGAAGTTCAGTTCAGTTCACAGGTTAGTAGAGGCAGCTCTATCCACTCGCAAACACTTCCTGTATATATCAGCAATCCAGTTCAGCAGAGTCAGGTTAACAAACACAAATCAGCAGCTATGGCAATACCTAACAGAGACAGCCAGGCCTCAGTCTCAGGCTTGAGTGAGCAGGAGAAGGGATCAGGAGGAACTCCAGAAGTTCCTGCACAGTTAGCTCTATCAGCAAGCCAAGCTCTGCCTCTGTCACTGTCCTTTGAACACTTGTCCTATTTAAACCCTTCAAACATCATGTGTCCTCCATGTGCCCTGCCTCAGCACAGGTCTTGCCTCATCATGTGCATCCAATCAGCCCAAGTCTGCGGAAACAGCAACAAATGCAGCACACCACCGTAAGTTTTTTGGGTATGCTTCTCTCTATGGAGTCCCGACAAATGCAGCTCAACTACACAATATAAAGTAGACCAATACATGGGTGTTGTTAGCGAAGAATCCTTCATCACATATATTTCACATGCTTGCTTTAGCAAAACATCCTCTCACCTGTGTCTGCTTCAGCGAAACATTCCTTCATGAACCTACCTTAGCCTTTTACCTGTGTCCACTTTAACTAAACGTTTCTTCACATGTTTGCCCCAGCAAAACACCATCCAAACAGACTTTGCAAAGAACCCTTAAGTTTCCACTTCGTAATATAGTTAATACCCATTAATAAGAATTTAAGGCTCAGGTATAACACACTGATGATCATTTGCCAAGCATAAGCTAGTCCCTGGATCCTAACCAGCACTACATAAAACCAAAAAAGTGTGCTCCACCCTCATGTGTAATGTGGTTTATGTTTGTATGTGGAGGTGTGTTCCCCCATGTGCCAGTGCAGAGGCCAGACATGGATGTCAGCTGTTGTCTTCCTCTCTCTTTCTCTCTCTCTCTCTCTCAGAACATCGGGTGGTCAGGCCAGTTGACACTGAGGTGAAATCTTAGGGTTGTTTTAATTTTCACTTCTCTGATGACTGAGGATGTTGAACATTTCTTTAGGTGCTTCTCTATGAGTTTCCTCAGTTGAGAATTCTCTGTTTAGCTCTCTTCCCCATTTTTTGATAGGGTTATTTGGATCTCTGGAGTCTAACTTCTTGAGTTCTTTGCATATATTGGATATTAGCCCTCTATTGAATGTAGGATTGGTAAAGATCTTTTCCCAATCTGTAGGTTGCCGTTTTGTCCTATTTACAGTGTCCTTTGCCTTACAGAAGCTTTGTAATTTTATGAGGTCCCATCTGTCGATTCTTGATCTTAGAGCATAATCCATTGGTGTTCTGTTCAGGAACCTTTCCCCTGTGCCCATGTGTTTGAGACTTTTCCCCACTTTCTCTTCTGTTAAATCCAGTGTATCTGGTTTTATGTGGAGGTCCTTGATCCACTTGGACTTGAGCTTTGTACAGGGAGATAGGAATGGATCAATTCACAATCTTCTACATGTAGACCACCAGTTGAACCAGCACCATTTGTTGAAAATGCTGTCTTTTTTCCACTGGATGGTTTTAGCTCCTTTGTCAAAGGTCAAATGACTGTAAATGTGTGGGTTCATTTCTGAGTCTTCAATTCTATTCCATTGATCTACCTGCCCTCATGCATGTTTTTAACCTCTGAACATGTGTGGTTTGAATATCCTTGGCCCTGGGAATGGCATTATTAGGAGGTGTGGCTTTGTTGAAGTGGGTGTGGCCTTGTTAGAGGAAGTATGTCACTGTGGGGGTAGGCTTTGAGACTCTCCTTCTAGCTGCTTGGAAGACAGTCTTCTGGTTCCCTTCAGAACAAGATATAAAACTTTCAGCTCCTTCTCCAGTGCCATGCCTGCCTGGATGCTTCCATGCTTCCTGCTGTGATGATAATGGACTGAACCTCTGAACCTGTAAGCCATCCCCAATTAAATGTTGTCCATGATATTAAAAAAAGAAAGAAAGAAAGAAAGATCTTCTAAAAGTGAATTTAAAAACAAAAAGGCATGGCCTTTGATAATTGACAAGTCTATATCCTAGTGTTGTCGTGTATGTGTGTGTGTGTGTGTGTGTGTGTATTCAGGTGCATGCATGTGTTGGAGTACATGTGCATATATGTAGAGACCACAGAGGTGATGTTGAGTGATATTCCTCAGGGGCTGTCTACCTTTTTTGGAGATAGTATCATGCACTAACCTAGACTTTCCAAGTAGACTCAACTGGTTGACCAGTAAGCCCCAGGGATCAGCTTGCCTCCTAAAGCACTGGAATTATATACCTCCCAAGCACTGAGATTATATGTGCATGTTATTATACTGGCCTTTTTATTCGAGTTCTGGGGATCAACCTTGCATCCTGGTTTTTAAGCACATTGGCCAGGCTAAGCCATGATCTCCCCAAAGCCTCTGTCATTTGTTATATAGCTTCGGGCAACCTCAGCAACCCAAGTCTCACATTTTTATTTGTAAAACAGAGGTAATTCCTTTCTCCAACTCTGCTCTTTATATTGAGACAGAACATATGTATTATACTGCATTGTGCTTGAGAAATACTTGTAGCTACTTCCCAGACCTCTCTGCCCCAACATGCCAGTCTCATAGTTCCCACGTGTTGCCTTTGGGAGACTATTAGATCTCATTCCTATTTTAGGGACCAGTGATTGACTTATTCTAACCTAAAATGTGATCCATCTTGCTCTAGGTTATATGATCAATCCACCCACTTCTTCAGATCCCTTTGTAACTTCTGGAATTGATCTGTCCATCCATCCATCCATCCATCCATCCAAAGAACATTTATTGAGCTGGTATTTTGTTTCAGATAGCATGATAAGTGCTTGGGAAACTTCTGAGTAAAATAGTCACATGCTAATGTTGGGACTCCCTTTGGGGAATTTATAGTCTCCCAAGGATGACAGACAATAATGTACATGTACATGTGATCACTAATTGTGATTTTTTAAAAGTGCTATAAAGAAAAGGGAGCAGCACTGGACAAAAAAAATCACCTCTCAGAGGATGGGACACTTAGGATGGGAATGGAAGGGGAGGATCAGAGGGAAAGCTTCTACAGCATCCTATCATTGCAGTCTCATAAACATCCAAAGTAATTACAGAGCACACATGAAAGGCAGAGTCTCTTCCAGGGAGTATCTTCTCATGAAGACTGAACAGCGTAACATCCACGCTGCTTCTCAGCAGTGTTTCCCCACCCCCGTGCCTTCCCCCTTTAGACCTGAGATAGCCAGTTAAGTAGGCTTCCACTACCATAATGCATGTCTTTTATATAATGAGTTTGGAGATAGGACACAATGGGAAGGAAAAAGTGAGAACATGTAACCTGTACTTAGTGTGTATTCTGAAATGCTAAGGAGATGAGATTGGAAGCCTGAAATGAAAAACCTTTCTCCATTGACTGACTCTGCAGCCTCAGACAGGTTAGTGAGCCTGAATTTCCCTATCTGAGGCTACTTCAAATCTATGCTCCAAGAATTAATAAAATGCCATACACCTTTTTTCTTCTGTGAGAAAGTATGGTGAACTTTTTAAAATTGTATTACAAAGGTGGTATTTATTTTGTATTTTTATTTATCTAGTATTTTTGTAGAAATGCTGTTTTTTAAGAACAAGTAGATTCATTTGCTATAACTACATTCCTCTAATCTTGGCTACTAGTTTACAATTCTATTTTATTCTCAATGTGATTATTTCAAAGGTAGATCATTCTTGACCTACCAAATCCTCCCTTACAAACTGTCAGGTGATCTGGGACAGGAAGAAGGAGTAAGCATGGCCTGGCCAGTAGAGAATGTGTGATCAGTAAGGAGCCAAGGCTCAGGACTTCTGCTCTTACACACAGCTACACATGAGACAGACAGCCACGCCTTCTCCCTTTGCTTGCTATCTGCTGACAAATTATGTTTTTTCTTTCCTCCTCAGCCTGTGGCTGATGTGTCATAGGACCTCCTGATATGATTCAGGAAAGGATGAGAGTGGGAAAGGAAAGCAGCCCAGACATTTCACTCCTGTCTACCTCTCCCTTAGGTGTATCCCCAAAGGGCCTGCAGTCTTTAGCTCTAGGCGGAACCCTCACCTCTGATGAGCAGCCCACTTTTCTCATTCCTTTTCTCATCCCTGGAATGGGATGTTAGGATGCAATCATCCTAGGGGCTCTGCTAAAACCGTACCATCGGAAGCTCTCTAGTAACCCTAAAACATGACACAGACTTCAGGTGATAAAATGCTAATATATCCTGTGCCACATTCAGCATGTATGGCTGGCCTAGAAGTGGTTAGGCCCTGTTGGGGCTCAGCTACTCAACAAGGATTTTTCTAGGTCAGTAAGTAATAGGAAATGTCCCAGAGGTACTGCCTATTTATACTCTGACAGAGCAGCCTTCTTAGAGGCTAGTTAATAACACTGAGAACCCAAGGGCTAGAAGGATGAGCTAAATAAAATACTTACCAAATAAGCCTATTCTGATCATTTATATAACATTGAAAAATATGTGTATGATGTTGCCTAGTTGAACAACACTCACAAAAGTGATGGCAACAGACCAAAAATTGTTATTTATTTATTTCTGCCGTTTCCTATTCTTTAGCGGGCAAAGAAGAAAGACAGACATCCTGGGTGAGAGACAGGAAGGGGTAAAGACAATGATCTTATGCCTGTGCAGCTTCAAGTACACAGAGATAAGAAGCCACAAAGCACACACATGTAGTTAGATGCACCCATAACCTAAGTTTGCAGGAAGCAGGTGATCACTGGTCATTATAAAAGCCTACTTTTAAATATGTCAACCTCTTCTCAAGCTCACATACATTGGTTTCTATTTTTCTGTTGTGTTGTGTCCTGTACACAAGCCTGTCTTCTGAGAACACAGGGATGCCCCTCAACCTCAAACCCAACAATCACAGTGTGCCAAGTGAAAATAAGCAGTGTTTGCTTCCCTGCTTATGTTTTCTCTGAATTATTCCAAGACTTCAAAGAATCTTTAGTCTGCAGTAGTAATTGAGTTTCAAGCAGTATTTCTACTTATGAAAGAGGATGCCGCGTGTATTCAAAATTAATTTAAGTCCCTAACAATATGAGTTAGGATGGGATGGAAACATCTGAAGGACTTAACCATCTCTCACACTCTTCACCCTTCATGTCTAGCAGGAAGGTAATTTGCATTAAAAAGAGAAACTTAAAAATATATTTGCACAATCAAAGAAGGCAGAACCATTCTAGGCCCTAGCAGCTCAAACATTACATTGTGTATATCACATTAAATAGTAACAAGAAAGAAACCTAATAGGAGCCAGGTCTAGTATCCTTTCTAGATAATTTACATTTGAAATCTAGTATGGTTTTCATGACACTCTTAAGCACTCTATAAAATGAGATTCTCTCAAACGCGTTAGAACGACTCTGTTTTGATTGGCCCAGGAAGCCTAGAGGTGCTTGAAATGATTTCTAACAAACTGCACATGGCTCGGCATCACCAGGTCTTCTCCTTAAAGCCTCTTGCTCGTTCATAGAACCTGCACAGCTGAGAAATAACATAATGAAAACTGTTCTCTCTGCTGGATGAAAGTTGGACCATAGTTCCAAAGCCTGGCTAAAAGTTTATTGCTAGATAGAATGTCAGCATTTTTTTTCCAACTCTTTAGAATGTAAATGTTTTAATTTGCTTAAACCGTTTTGTTTTGTTTTTAAATTAAAGGTTTACTTATAGAATTGCAGAAAGACTGATTGATATAAAAGAGATCAAGATTGGTAATTACTGTTGTTTGTAGAATCAGTCTGAGTTCTTCATTGGAATACTTGAACATCTCTGGATGAGTGAAAATTTAGAAGTACTGGAATGGGGATTTGATGAGAAGAGCCACAGTCAGGGTGAACAGCTAGGAACAATATCCAAAGTCCTGTTTGCAGATGTTGTACGTGCTGATTCTGCCACTCCCAAACACAGGACTACAACCTGCAGTTCTTCCTGCCTTCTCAGAGTTGTTCCTGGCCCTACTTCAGTAGCCCCAGATTCAAAGGTCAAATGAGTATACGTGGCTGGACAAGCCTAAGGTTGCTCTACCCAAGCTGCAGGGGAGGCAGGGACTGGCTCTTTCACTACTACTTTCATTTAGGCTCAATGGGTGGAGGATTCTCTAAACACGGGCTGGGTTAAGAAACAAGAACCTGATCACTGTAATTAGACCAGAGGTTTTCAATCATTTTGATTCTCCTACTTGCTACCATCAACAATTACTAAGTATCTCAAATCATTTTTGTTTATATATATTATATTTATCAATGATTACTACGTTAAAAATTAGAATATATATTTTAAAAATATTTATCAACTCATAACTGTTACATATTAGCATAAATAAAGTATTTTATGAAAATAGCTGTGTGGTTCAAAAGAAGGTGGTTTTCAGCCAAAGGCTTTGCAGAGAGCAGTGGTCGTCTGTGGGTACGTTATGTTAACTTATAATATCACATATCCTGCAGTCTCTGGAAGCGCCACAGTATGCTGAGAGACTAAGAATAAGAAGAGATCAATATCTTAGCATCATTATGAAAGCAACTTTGACATCTGTGTCTCTGAAAAGGTCCTTGTGTCTCCTCCTAGTTCTAAAGCTACTAGTTGAAAGGCACATTTTGTGACTGAATTTAGATGTGACCTATTAGATCGAAACACACACAACTCTGGACATCTTTATTCATTCCCGTCCTGTGTCTTTTAACAGAGGTGGACAGGATTAAGTCTCCACCAAGTTATTAAAATGATCAAGTAACAAAACCAAGAGCTGTACTATTGGTTATTTGATTGAGCTTTTCCACTCTGTCCTTTAATCTTAGAGATCAGTTACTTCCACCTTTAATTTCTGATTCTATAGTTCTTATATTTGCATGTCTTAAGAAATGGTATACAAGATATTTTAAACAAGCGATTTTAGAGTTACAGAGTTCAAGAATCATTGCAAATGTAGAATAAAGGTTCTTCGTGCTTGGAACCAAGTTCTCTTGTGGTAGGGTGTATTTATCACATCTAGTGCAACACAGATTCATGGTTGTTAGCTACAGAATACTGTTTATTCAGATTCCCTTGTTGTCCCAATCTCATTTTTCTCACCCCAGGATCCCATGCAGAATGTCATTCAGTTCAGCTCTCAGCTCCTCAGACTCTCTATTTCTCAGATATCCCCTTCTTTTGGTGTCTTTAACTGTTCTGAGGATTATCACACAGGTATATTACAAAACACTCACTCACCAGTCAGGGGTGTGGATTTTCAGGTGTAAGGTTGTAGAGGCGAGGGATCATTGTCATCATGCAATAAGGGACACCATGACTTCTTGACTTTGATCACTTGGCTGACTTGAAGCGCTGTTATCAGTTTTCTCCACTGTTAATGCTGTACTGACTTCTCTCTCTTCCATCATGGATGTCTGGAAGAAAGTCTCAGACAGGTCATAGCTAAAGAGTGACAGGTTACATTCCACCAGCCTGGAGCTAGAATATCTACATATGTTACTCATAATTCTTCTGCCTGGAAGATACTGTTTCTTTTTTCACACTTATTGATTCACTTATTCATTTATATTAATATCAACCCACAGAACTGTATCTTATATTTGGTTGTGTTACTCAAATTTCCCCAGCCTCTGCCACTTAGAAGCTTAGGTGCCTTGAACACACCCCATCATTGTGTGATGGCACTTGTCTGTCTATACGTCCTTCCTAGACTCCATAACAACTCAGTTTTATCTAGTTACCTCTGTTTTCTGTACAAAACCAGCCACACCTCATCATGAGCTTTGGCTCTTATTACTAGTGAACAGAATTAGAAGCCAAGACCTGAAAGCTATTTCTTCTTGGGTGTATTATTTTTAGGCATTGTTAGCTGACAGTCCAAGGAGAGACATGTGCATACTAATCTATTGGTTTGTGCATATCAACAAACATTGATAGAAGTGAACTCCTATTTATATGGATAGCCATGAATTCATACTTATGCATCTGATCCACTGCCACAGGGGGCATTCTAACCCTTATCTCTTGACTTTTTATGTAGTTTGTTCATTATTTTAGTAATGAAGCAATCTGAGAATGGTAGGCATGAAGAGTCAAAGCGTGAGAAAAGCAGGGACCCTGGGGATCCTTGTGAATTATCTATTTGCAGTGGTGGAGATGGAACCTAGGGTCTTGCACCTATGAGAAGAGCACTGTACTGCCAGCTGCAGTCATAACACTAAGGAGAGTTAAACACCTGAGGAATTATGCTTCTATGTTAGTAGCTACAGTTAGCAGGTATCCATACAAAAAGGCTGTGCAATGGAGACGGAACTGAATCTTCGATCTTAGTATTGCTACTTGAATTATGTGCATAGAACAGAATCCTCCTGTTCCTTATCTTCAAAGAAGTATAGCGCTTTAATTCATGAGAACATGTGAGCAGTTCAGTGAATTAACACAAGCTACACGTTTAGAATTGCCAGGCTCATTATTTGTGAGTTGTTGTTATATACACTATGGGGCAGGTGTATTATTATCTCCATTTTACAGATGAAAACACAGAGGCACAGAAATTTTTAATCTTGCTCAAGGTCTCCCAACTTGTAAATTAGAGAGCTGCTTTCCCATAAACCGTGACCTTTAAAGAGTTGCTGAACTTGTCTCAACTTAGTTCTCTTTCTATAAACATAACTTTATGAACTGCTGCTCTCTGTGTCTCACCACTGAGAAGATCTGGGCTTCTTCATGCCAGAGGTACCATGACAATGGCACTAAGGGACCCAGAGTGTAGACTGCCTTCCTGGATGTCTGTGAGACAGAGACCATTCCTAAGAAGATACTTGGTTAGAAGGTAGCTTTAGCTCAGCTATACCTGTTATTATAGCCTATTGTATGAAAATGTAGTGAAGAAAGATTAATATTTCTTTACCTGGTATTCACTCCAAAAAACAGGACACCATGTCATGCCATGGCACATGGTCAGAGTCTCTTAGGAAAGTGAAACAGAAGATATGCTGGGGAAGGCTGGTAGGCATGATCTAACTCCTCATGTCAAATTGATGACAGTCTTACACTCCCTTTTCACGGCTTTGCCCCACTCACATCTGCTTCCCTCAAATCCCAGTCTAATTTCTTTATCTCACACGGCCCCTGGGCTTCACCATTTATTGAGTTTAGAGCTTCTCTTTTGATGTGGTACCTCAATCAGGCAAACACTGAAAGCAATCCTCTCACCTGCCCCTTCACTTCCGAAGGACTTATTTCACTGTGCCCGTCTGTTGTTGCTCCCCCACCCTCCACCCCAGTGATCTGTCGTAGCTGTTAGATGTACAGTTACTTAGCACCTTCTATGTCTCCAGCATTTGGTAGTCACTGGTGCAGTAATGCACCAGGTACTCATGGCCTTTCTCTGCAGGGAGCTAGCAGACCGTGTGGAAACTCTATCAGGTGAGCCATGTTTAATCTTGTCAGCAATGCTTTGTATCATTATCACCCTTCAGTCTTACAGAGGTAGCTGTTCCTTTCATTTCCATTTTAACGGGAAAACTGAGGACTTTCCAAAGTCATAGAGGAATTGGCAGATGACACCACACCCTGAACCATGTCTAGTATACATCCCCTTTCTCTCTCCCATGTCTCCCATAGGACCCTGGGAACCTGTGTGTTTGTGGCTGGTATGGCAGCTCTTCCCGGCTTTGCTGCAGTTTCTACTAAGTACTTTGGTTTATAAATGGAAAGGAGGCTCTGGAGCATGACCTTAAACAAAGTGTGGCTGACAGCTGGGAAAGACAGCTGCAGAGAGAAAAATGTGGCCGGATGCTCTGAGGGTGGGTGGGACGCATGTGCAGTCAGGTGACTCCCAGAAGAGGAAGCAGTGACAGACAGTCTGAGGTAAGGGGTGCTGTGGGATTCAGCCACCCAGGCTTCAAACCACAGTGTAAGCAGGTACCTTAAGTGCTGCAGCAGTGACCTTTATCAGGCTGTAAGAATGTGTTCAGGATATACAGGGCTTTCCTTTGCCCACATCATTTGATCAATTGTCCAAACAAATTTGACATTTTTTCCCCTGAAGTATAGATGGGTTACAAGAAAGACAAAATATCCTGAGATTAAGAAGCAGAAGATGTAGGACCAGGGTATATATAGCTTGGTGGTATAGTGCTTGCACAGGGCTGAGTTTGATCTTTAGCATTGCGAAATGCAAAATAAATAAAAGCAGACAAAATTGTTGTCTAAAAACTTGTTCAGGATCCATACCTTCTCTTGTTCCATTTTTTCCCCCTTTCTAAAC
This sequence comes from Rhynchomys soricoides, assembly GCA_019843965.1. NCBI lineage: Eukaryota > Metazoa > Chordata > Mammalia > Rodentia > Muridae > Rhynchomys > Rhynchomys soricoides. The sequence goes on along the minus strand of JADRCH010000006.1, from coordinate 1,896,428 downwards.
CAAGGAAAGCAGGCTACTGTACTTAATGATATTTGAATTACAAACTTTTTCTGACATTATGAGTTTTTGAAAGCTTGTATTTCCTCTACTGCTGAAATGGACAATCAGAGATTTAGACTAGTTTAAAAAGTGCATTTCCAGCCTTGCAGATCTCTGCAGTAAAGACCAACATGTGTCTACAGAGCCCTTGAAACATGGCCAGCATGACTGACCTTCCACTGTATGCCTCCTGATTTAAATTTAAATAAGAAATGGGTACTATGGTCATTTGTTTTAAAAATTAATATACTCAAAATAACGTACATATGTGAATCTGCTTTATTCCATGGTACATATTATGAGCTATAAGCACATTTAGTGGTTGAACTGGAAAGTACTATTGAATATAAAATAAAGATAAAATAAAACGAAAGCAAAATATCCATTCCGTGTTGAAATGGCAATACTTTAGACATACAAGTTCTAAGAATGTATTATCAAAATTAATTGAATTTTATATTTTAAATGTAGTAGAACACTTAGAATTACTAATGTGCATAGTATTTCTTTCAGATGGCTTTGTAGGTCCTCCCCTATAAACTATAGAAGGTGGATTGGTATAATGGCTCTAGTTCATCATGAATTGTGTCACAGTTTGATGAAGACTCCTGAATCATCCTGAGTCACTTCTTAGCTAAAGAGACTTGCCCTAATTACTTTTGCTAACAGGGTATAGGAGAGCCAGGGGAGTCTGATAACAGTACTTTGGTTTAAGCAGCTGACCCATCTGTGATGTGCATATTACTGTGGATAAAGGCACTCTGATATCTTCATCTGGCATTGACATCCTGTCCATTAGAGAAAGTATCTCCTCTATCCTTTAGAGAGTATGCCTTTAGAGGCTTGATCTCCATCCAGCATGAGTGCCTCTGTTGGGAGGAGATTTATGCCACACTCTACAAAAATGGTTGCCTCTTCTTGTGTCTGGCTATTTTCAGTCTGGCCACAAATGTCTGGAGTATTTGGCTATGGACAGGTTTGCTGGCTAATTTTATGTCATCTTAACACAAGCTAGAGTCATTCTGGAAGAGAGAACCTCAATTGAGGAAAAGCTCCCACCAGATTGGCCTGTGGTACATTTCCTTGATTAATGATGGATGTGGGAGGGCCCAGATCACCTTGGGATTCTGGACAGGTAGTCCTGGGTAATACAAGAGAGGAGGCTGAGCAAACCATGAGAGAGCAAGCTAGTAAGAAGCATTCCTCAATGGCTTCTCCATCAGCTCCCGCTTCCAGGTTCCTGTGTTGAGTTCCTGCCTTGACTTCCTTCAGTGATGGACTATGATATGCAAGTATAAGATGATATAAACCCTTTCCTCTTCAAGTTGCTTCTGGTCATGGTGTTTTATCACAGCAATAGAAACCTTAAGACAACAGTTAACAGTGGTTTTTTTTTTCCCCTCTTTCTACATGAATTGAACTCTAAGCCCTTAATATATAAATACTGATAGGCAGTCTAGGCATTCTTTTTAAGGAGGATACTACAGGAGTTTGAGTTTGCAGCCTTCTCTGTGCAGAACACCATCTTCCCCTCCATCTGGACGCATTCAACATGAGATCAGGGAGAAGCACTTTCTCTGGTCAATATGTGGTAGTTGGTCTGGTTGGACTGGGAAAGGTCACCTATTTTTATGGTGGACATAGTGGCATGATCAAAGCAGATTGGTGAACACTTTGGACATGGGCATGATTTAGAGAGAATAGGAAGGACCACCTGTTCCTAGTAGCATGTGATTTATAAGCTATTTAAGTGTTCAGGGAACACAACTATATTTATTTGCTATGGCTGGATAAATACCAGAGTAAGTAGCTTAAATAACCGAAACTAGCCTTCCTACAGTTTGGAGTGTTGGATTACGGAGTTAGATTGAGGGTCTTCTGAGGGTCTCTGCTCAGCTCACAGATGGCCACCTCTTATAGTATCTTACATGGTTGTTCCCAGGTTTGTGCTGTGACCTGTCTTCTTCTAATCAGGACCGCAGTCATATTGTATTAAGACCTTCTGATATGGCTTCAACTTCCTTTAACTGCCCATTTATATCTCCAAATACAGACTGTATTGGCTGCTTTTGTGTGTTAACTTGACACAAGTTAAAGTCATCACAGAGGATGGAGCTTCAGTTGTGGGAAGGCCTCCATGAGATCCAGTTGTAAGTATTTTCTCAATCAGTGATCAATGGGAAAAGGCCCCAGCCCACTTTGGATGGTGCGGTCCCTGGGCTAGTAGTCCTGGGTTCTATAAGAAAGCAGGCTAAGGAGGCCACAGGTAGCAAGCCAGGTAGAATCCACCCTCCATGGCCTCTGCATCAGATCCTGCCTCTGGGTTCCTGCCCTGCTTGAGTTCCTGTCCTGACTTCCTCCAGTGGTGGACTGTGATCTGGAAGTATAAGTTGAATAAACCCTTTCCTCCCCAACTTGCTTTTTGTTGATGATGTTTCACCACAGCAATAAATCGTTGATGAAGACACAGTTCTATTTTAATGTTCATATGAAGGATAAATGAATTTGGAGAATCCAACCAGTCTTTTACTACCATTTCTGGTCAGTGGCATTCAAGGATATCAGCTCAATAAATAGAGAAGAGGTAATGACAGCAGAATAACTGTCACACTACAGGAAGATTTCCTCTTTAAGGAATGCACATGGCTATGAGTGTGCTGAATCCTGAATTTCCTTAAGAGACCACAGGGGTACAGTGTTCTCCCCAGAATAGGAAATTCCTTGTTACTTCAACCACAGTACCAGAGACCAAGCAAATTTAGCAGAATGTTTTCGAAAGAGCATAAGTCTGATACCAGGCCCAAGGTGATGGGACTATAATAGTTAACTTTGTTAATTTGACCTAGAATCTCCTAAATTGTTAACAAGAGATTCTCTACACTGGGTTGGCCAGTGGACATGCCTGTGGGGATTATCTTACTGTTAACTGATGTAGGAAGGCCAGGTCACTGTGGGCAGCACTATCCCCTAGGCAGGGGTTTCTGAACTGCTTAAGAGCAGAGAGCAGAGCATAAGCAAACAAGTGGGCATGTATAAATTAGTTTCTTTCTGTTCTTGGTAGTGGATGTGATATAACTAGCTGTTTGAAATTCCTGCCTTGACTTCCTCACAATGATGAACTGTATATCTGGTATTGTAAGTGAAACAAACCTCTTTCTCCCCAAGGTTGCTTAGGGCGGCTGTCAGGATATTTTAGCACAGTAACAAAAATGAGTCTGGAACAGGAGCATTAAAGTAGCACATAGGTCAATGTCTGTCATGCATCACTGAACACCAGGTGAGCATGCTTGAAGCCACAATGAGTTTGACTGCTGGAGAAGGCAACCTGCTTACAAAATTAAATAAAATGTAAGACGACTGCTTAAAAGCTGGTGACAAGAAGTGGGTGGTGGTGGTGGTGGTGGTGGTGGCGTCAGAGAAACGACTCACTGGTTAAGAGCACTTGCTGCCTTTGAAGAGGACCAGAGTTCAGTTTCTAGTTCCCACATCAGCTAGCTGACGACATCTAACTCCAGCTCCGGGTGGGTGTTAGGGGCAACACCTCCGACCTCCTCTGGCACAGTCACTCATACACACATACTTCTCACATACAAATAATGGAAAGTTGATGTTGTTTTTTTTTTCTTTTTAAATATGCTGGCAATAGGCTGGAGAGCTGTCTCAGTTGGTAAAAATGCTGACCCACACCACCACCTCAGCACAGATTCCCATGTAAAAGACTGTACACACGGTGCCTGTGACCTGTAAGTCCAGTGCTGGGGAAGTAGATACAGGTGGATGGATCCATGGAAAACACTGGTCAGCAGGCCAAGCTGAATTGCTGAACTACAGTTCAGTGAGAGGCTGTTTCAAAAACTGAGGGGAAAGGTATTGATTCTGACACCTGACATTAATGCCTGGCCTCCACATGCACATACACAGATAAACACAACCCCACATAAACACACTCAACACATGCTCCACATACCAGAGCTGGCAATCAAGGGATTGTTTAAATTTAAAAAGGTACAGTCACACACATCTAAATACCAAAAAACAACCACAAGGCACTCCAAGAGGGTAGGTACTGGTCCAGCCTTGGTGCTGAGACTTTGGGATGCAGCTGCTTCCTAGAAGAAAATGTGGGAATAGTCTCATTGGTCTGTGGACACCAGAAAAATCTATTTCAGTAGGTGAGTTTGTTTCCTCCTTAACATTTATGCTTCCCTGGCCAAAAAGATGCATTATTCTCCACTTGACAATGCTTAAAAAATCAATACATTATACTGAGGCCTGTCTAAATAACAACAGACAGACCTCATGAAATGGCTGTGATGCTTTAAATGCATGTGTCTTGGGACATACACTGCTTGGAAGAGCAAGCAGATGGCTTGAAGAAATCTTGGTTAAATGTGACAGAGGAAGAACATAAAACTGTTGCTAAGATGTTTTAAAAGCAAGAGGATTCCACTCACAGTATTTTTTTCCCAATAGTTTTTCACACCTACTAAAAAAAGTATTTTTCAGTAATCCTAGATTCTATGTGTATATGTTACATATTACCTAGGATTTTATGTGTATGTAAACCTACTGTGACTAGCACAAAACTTTCAATTTTTAAACTGTCTTCAATAGGTAACAGATCCCAGGGGTTGGGGGTGGAACTTAGCAGTGGAACCCTTGTTTAGTATGTGAAAGGCCCTGGGTTCTAACTGCTAAAGAAAAGACTTAGCAGCAATGCGCATTGAGAGGGTACAGGTTTCCTAGAACAGTAAACCAGCAATTAGTTCGTCTTTGGACTCTCCTACAGTGCCTTGAACCAGAGGCTCAAGACACCCAACTGTAGAGACTAGGATCGGTAAATCCTGGAGTCCCATTTATGGTTCCAAGAACCCATAGCAAGCTGGAATCTCTATTTGTAGGGTAGGTTCTGGTGGTAAGGAAGAGGACAAGAAAGATTTGAAACACAAACTTTAATCATCACGTGTCAAACAGCCGGGACATCTCCAGCTTCTTTCATCTCTTGTGTCCTGATACTCACGCCTCCCGGAACCACTCTGAAGGTGAAAAAGGTGGGAAAAGTCGCGCGTGTTCCCTGCCTGCACCCTGTCCAGTCCTAGACTAAGTCCAGCTACCAAGTCTTCAGGCGTCCGGCGCCCCCACCCGGGCCCCGCCCACTCCCCCTCCCGCTGCGGCCCCGCCCCACAGCACGCGCAGCCGGCCGGCGCCCCGCCCCGCCCCCACGTGACAACCCCACCCTCCACGATCGCTCCGATTGGCTCTTCGGCACCAGCGGGAGGAGTCTAACGAAGTACAGTGTCCCAGACGCGGCTGCACTTTTCAAACCTCAACTGTAAGAAGCGTCGGTCAGCGTCTGTGCGGTCGCCGCCGGGAGTCGCCTCACAGGGGCCTGGCTGACGGCGACCAGCCCTCGTGGGGAAGAGTGCGAGGTGAGCCCGTGTAGCCGCGGCCCGGTTGGAGGGAGGGCAGAGCCTGCGGCGGCGTGGAGCTGCGGCCGAGCGATCGGTGTGGGGGCGCGGGGACCCTGCGGCGAGCCCGAAGGCCAGAGCCGGCGTCCCTGAGCGTGGCCGTGCCCGATAGCCTCTGCGGTGTCTCGACGTGGTCCTCCGGGTGGCTCCCCGGCTCGCGTGCTGTGGGCGCGGGACGCTTTCTCGTCGGGGCGGGTGGACGCGTCCAGCCAGCAGCCCCGGAGAAACTTTTCGGTCATCGCGTGGGCCGCTGTCAGTCCCGCCGTGGAGAGCCACAGCTGTTTCCGTGACTTTCTGGCTTTAAAGCAGTGGGAATCCCTCTGTGCTTGTGACCCATCCTCAGACTAGACAGTCACATCATGGCCACGGTCTGGATCTTTATGCTGGCCCGGCCTTACCGTGGGAAAAGCGCTTAATTTTGCTTCCCTCTCGGGATATAGATGAGTAGCAACAAAGTTGAAAGAAACTTCACGGCCAGCTGGTGGCTAGTGGCTGCGGCTGCGGCCGCGGCCGTGGCTGTGGCTGTGTTGGGACTAGAGGCGCGCTGGCTTCAGTTTACAAGTTGGAATTAAGAAATACTTCTGAAAGCCTAGGAATGTCAATCATACTCAATCATTAGCTCGGTATATGACATTCACTGAGTGTTTGGCTGACGTCATGCTTACATCCTTGGCACCGATAACGCCGAACCTTGCCAGCAGGTTTGATACCTTGTGGACTTTTTAAGTTTTCAAGTCTAGGAGAGAGACTGCCTTGGGCAGCAAGGTCTGCAGAGATAACGAGGCGAGTGGAGGCATATGAAACATGGAATTTTGAACTCAAGGAGCACAGTTTTATTACAGAGAGATATAAACTCACTTTTTCATTGGTACAGTCTTCACGGTGAGATGCCCAGAAATGGTTTTCAACAGTTTCCTAAAAATTGAATCACATTGCCTTAAAATTGTGTATATTATAAAAAACACTAGTCCATAGAAATGGTGACCAAATTTTAGACCTGTTTTTTTTTCTCCCAATCTTTTTGATATTAATTTAATTTTTGGTAGTTTTAATATTTCAAGTAATTGGGTTTTTTTTTTTTTTGAGATACACATGCATTTTAGATAATTTTCTGGAATGAAGGTTTCCTATTAAAGTACATTTACTTACATGACAGTATGTTTAAGTTAGAACAGTAACATTTCTGTAATTTCAAAATCTTTTGTATGTGGATAGAATGGTAATAGTTTTTCTTGGATTTTTTTTTTTTTTTAAGTAAGAAATTAGTTTCAGGAGATGGCTCTGCTGGGAAAGGTTTTTGTCACCAACTTAAATGCCCTGATCCTCATGGTAGAAAGAGAAAACCTACGCTTACAGCTTGTCCTCTGACCTCTCAACTTGCATGTAATAATATATTAAGAAAAAAAGAAATTACATTTTGGTTAAGGTAGAAGTGGCATTTTAGTAGGGACTTAATAAATTAACCATCTAACATCTATATCTAAATTAACATCTACAGACAATTTAGGTGTTTAATGGCAGACACTTAATTTCATCTTTAAGTTTATATCGACAATAGCTTATTGGTGTTAAGTGAATGTACAACCACATTTTCAATGCTTTGTTTTGTAGCTGCTCGACAATTAGAAGGAAGGATTTCAGTGTCAAAGTCTCCCAGTTTTTTAGAGACTCATTTTAAAACTTAATTTTCTCACAATATGATATATATTTCCTATGTCTAAAATGTCTTCCTGTGTCTTGACATTTGTTCTACTGTTGAGCCATATCTGAATCTTGCTTACCAGTTTTAAAGGATTTTTGTCTTTTGAGACAAGGTCTCACTGTTTAGACTTAGCTGGCTTTGAACTCAAGAGATGTGCCTGGCTCTGCCTCCTGAGTGCTGAAATTAAAGGCCCACAGTACCAGCTCAATTTTGGTGATTTGTTTATTTCTATGGCAGTGTTGGGGATTGAATCTATGCCTCATGCATGCAGGGTTGGCACTCTACCAAAAGAGCTATATATGCAACCATACATAGTTTATATTTTCTATACCAGACTATTTAGAAAAAAGATGGGTTTTGAACTGAGTTCAAGACAGAAATATTCTTTTCAATTATCTTGTGCATGTAAATGAGCCCCTTTTTTGAATATTTATACATGATATATTGTGATTGATCACTTTGCTTTTTCCAACTAGTCCAAAAGAGGATGTACTTTAAGCATTGAGAAATGTTAATATTAAAGTGGTAGTTCTTTTTTAACCCTTTAAGAATTAGATTCCAGTTTACATTGTAACAGTTACTGAAAAACATTATTTCAGAGGTACTGTTAGTAAAGGATATGGTAATTTGTTTTACAACAGAACCCCAATTTTCCATCTGATGAGTGATGAGCTCTGTGTAATCGTTGGCCCGCCATTATTTCTGTTTTTCAACATCTTCTCACCTACTTTACAATTACAGGATCTATTTCTTTTTCTGAAGATGGCATCAGGCCTTACTGTCTTGGCCCAGGGTCAGGCTGAGGTTCCTTACCTGGGATGTGACCCTGCTGTAATCTATACTCCAGTGGTTGGACTAGAGTCAGTTGGCTTCCCATTGTGATTTTCAGGGAATTAAATTACTGGATTTTGCTTGCTGTTCAGTATTTAAAACAAACATAACAGTACAGTGCTGTGAGTAGAATACATAGAACATAGAGATCATCTGTCAACACCAATGCTGTCTCCCAGGCCCTGGCCAACTAAAACACATCCTTCTTGAACACACAGAAAGTTTTTAGGTATAGATGCTAGATAAGCAAACCTTCAGTTTACCTGTTTCCTGGACACAGCTCAGTCTTGTTGGTGCCCATGTAGAAAAGAGAAGTTGCTTGGCTGCCATATTCATTCACATTTAGTTCATGAAGGTCTAGATTTGCCAGTCTTTGGATAGGACACGTATGTGGCTTTCAGGATGTTCTTAGCTAACATAGATATTTACATGAAAACAAGTCTGGAACAGTTAGAGCAGACTAAATGTGTGTTTTTTTTTTTAATTTTACATTATAATAGATGATAAAAATAATTTTATTCACATTTCTGAATCATGTGGCTACCTTGTTTAAAAAGAAGTTCTGTAAGAGCAGTTTTAAATATTTCTTATTTAGCCAGCTACTGAAATAAGCAGAGACTGTGTTGAAAGCTTCAGTACTGTAATTTTTAAGATGAATCTCAGATTGGCTAATCCCTTTAGATGTACCTAAAAAGGCAATGTACTGTGTTTTTATCATTTATAGCGTTTTGTTCAAACAGTTTTTAATTCTTACTTGGTATACTATGCTGAGTTGCTTAAGCTCAAGTAAAAGGTTAAATTTTCAGGTAAATTGGTACGTCAAGATTCTCTTGTTTGAAGCATGAAGACATTAAGTCAACCTGTGGGTTTGAGGCAAGGCTTCCTGGGGCAGAGCATAAGTAAGAAGTAGCCATTTAAGGAAAGGTAGAAAGGATGTTTCAGGCAGAGAAGTAAAGCAAAGAAATGGAGATAAAATCTGAGATTGAGTTGTGACAGTAAATGAAGCTGCTGTATACTCATCTTCTGGGGTCTTTGTGTACCATGCTACAAAGGATTTTAAAGTCTTAGTTCCTGGGGCTAGTAAAGGAATCAAAGCAGGCAACTTACTTCTAAATGCTTTCTTTATTGCATTCTGTAATCTCTACTTTCATAAGCCTTCTCCTTTAATAACCTGGAAATGAGTAGCTTTTGAATGGAGCTGCTAGAGATTTAGACAGATGCTTCTTTAGTGTTCATCATACTTGCACTCTCGATTTAATCAAAGGCACAGATCAAATGTAAGATGCTCTTTTCTTCCTTCTTTTACTGATCCATATCTGAATTCTTACTGTAATTGTAATAGGAATTAATGAAAAAAATTGCAAAATGTATGACACCATACTAGTGTAAGATTAAAATCTTGTATCTTCTGTCATGCATATAAATGACATGCCTTCTATCAGTGTGTCTATAATTGTTTACAAACACAAATTCAGTAAGTCCCTTAAGATATTTTTATTGGTATAGTCTAATAAAATATAAAACAATTTCAGATTAAGTAAGATACATTGGTAATTTGTGAATTTAAAATAAGTTATATTCTTGTTTAGAGTTGGCTATAACTATAAATTGTAGGCGAGAAGATCTTCAGATGTTTATTAGAAGCAAGAGAATTGGTGGTAGTTTTAAGGCATACAAGGAGAGACAGAGCTGATTGGTGGCCCTCATGTATCTTACATAACAGGCAACCCGATGGAAAGACTTTGGTGGACAGAGGTGACATTTGGGCTCCATTATATACAAAACTGACCAGAGGAGGAAAAATGGGAAAATACCTAGACTGACAGCTCATTTAAGTGTAGTAAATAGATAAAGGCAAACAAGAGAGCTATACGGACCCTTAAACAGCTTCTGGTGCAGGTATCTTAGCAATAGGTACGTGTGCCTAAGGTTCTGCTTCTTGAAATGTCTTCTTTTAAGGCAAAGTTTGTATTTTGGAGATGCAGAACCGTAATGAAATGGGTTGTAACGTCAAAACTCATTTTTGTACTTAAATATATTTGAAAAATTTGCAATTGCTCAACATTGTTTTGGCTACATTATTGTCATACAAGTACTCGTGGCATATGCATCCATGACAATGGCCATCCGTTCATAGGCTTGGTAGAGAGTCTGTTAGGGAATGAAGTTAATACATGCCAAAGCCCCAAGGAAGGTAAGCCCTTTAAGTGTGCTGATAAATAAGAACTGGCTTAGACTGTCATTAGGCATTTCACTAACTTTTATTAAAAAAAAAAAAAAAGTTCCTTTTTTCTCCGTATAACTTAATAACAGGCTTTGCCAAACTTAATTCTAATTAGCATACCTGTGTAGCACATTATAGACTCTTTTGGAAGGTCCCAGTACAAATTTGGGCTTTTCTCAATATTCGCTATCTACATATACATGTATACATACGTGTGTATATTATTCTTTGAGGATTTCATACATCCACGCAATGCATCCTAATCATATCATGCCTACTTAATCATGCCTACTCTGCCCTCCATCTTTCCTCAGAACCCTATCACATCCCCTCCTAACTTCACACCCTCATAGTGCTGCTCATATGTACTAGTGAGGTCATCACATGGGAGTCTGTCAGAGGCCACACTCTCCCTCCTCCCTAATAGTCATCAGCTACTTATAGCTCCTCAGCTAGGGGTGGGGCCATGGGAGCTCCTCCTCTCCATGCTGGAACTTTGAAGGGTTTGACTCAACAGGTAACCACGGCAGCTGTGAGCTGATGTGTGCAAGGTCAGGTCTTGCCTAAAGGACAGCATTTCATAGCACTCCTCTTCCGTCCTCTTCCAGTATGTTCCTTGAGAAAATTATTTTAAAGTTGCTGCCTACTTATTATAATGAGTTAAAGCTAAGTTTATTAAAAAAATGAGAAGTATTCGTCTATGTAACCATAAACAATGTAATGATTTTAACTTAGTATACAGCCTGAAGGTGTACATGGTCTCTGCATGAAATATGACCTATGATTTGGATAATGAACACCATCAGCTGTATGTAAGTGCAAAAAAAAAAAATTTGAGTCCTTGAAAAGTCTAACCAATAATGGCTCTTGAACTTCAGGCAAAGTAAATACTGCAAAGTAAATTCTGCAAAATAAAGTATATAGATTGACTCCTTTGCCCTTGCAAATGAGGAAGAGTTTACATTTTTCTGGCCATATATTCCCAGCCATTTTCTATTGTAAGGAAGGCTTTATTGTATATTCATATTAATTTAGGTTTAAAGTACTTAGTCTAAGGAGATGGCATGACAGCAATCACAACTGTCTTTATTGATTATTGAAGTGTAATGCTTTAAGTTTATATAAGCTAGTAATAAGAACTTCTAATTACCATAATCTCACTGGGGATGACTACTGCTAATATTTTGCTGTAATTTTCCAATTTTCTGTTGGCTTTTATAGGCTACCCACTGATTTATCATACTGTTTATAAACTTTTATGTCTTTACTTTCATATTTAATGAGTTAATCTTTGAAAGTGCAACTTTCTTGAGTACGTTAATATGTTGGATTTTAGAGTTTATAAATCAACAGGTTTTTGGAGTGTTTTTAAACATATAAATCATACTTAATTAAACATAAATCTTTGATTCCATAAAAGGATCATATTGCCTCTTGAAAATTGAGAGTAGAAAATGCTTATTTATAAAATGTTTATTAGTTCCAGTTTCTATGAGAGGCAAACATCCTAGCATCTAAAATCTATATGAAAGACAAATGAAGACTTAGGAACTTGCCTTTCTGATTAATTGCAGTGTTGTTTGTTGATGAAAAGTGTTAGGAAGGCAGCCCCGTTGGATCAGTGACTAGGCTTGTCCCTTCTATTTATAGAAATGAGAATAATGCAAGTGAAATCATAAGTATAGGTATAAAATTATAAAATCCAAAGGTAGTGCACAAGAGGCTTTTCCTAACTGACAGAATGTAGAAATCGATATCCATATTGATTTTCCAGACAATACAATGTGACAAGGAAAACAATGTCTTCAGAACCAAGAAGGTATGAAAAAGTTAACTGAACGCAGGGTGATGGCATAGACCTATAATCCTAGCACTCGAGAGATAGGATTATAACTAGTTCAAGGTCAGCCTGGATTACACAGAGCTCTAGGCCTGGACTGCATAGTGGAACACTTAAAATAAAATACAGACAGCTATTGAAAATGTTTGGCTATTTTTTGCCAGTGTTTTCACATGCCATGTGTTTCTATGTCTCTTTTTTCTCATGAGAACACCAGTCATAGTGGATTCGGGCCTACCTTAATGGTCTCATTTTAACTTAGTCACTACCTTAAAAGCCCTTATCTGAAAAAAGCAGTTACAGTGTGAGGTTCTGGGTTGAATGTTTCACTTAGCAGATACAGGGAAGCTGTAGATTGGCCTGTAAGAGTAGCTGTTTGGATTTGAATACAGTTTGGCCTCCAGGCTGTGTTGAATTCCCATCATGAGGTGCTTTGCTGGGTAGTCCTGGCAGACCTTGCATACACTCTTAACAGTCCTGCCTTAAGTCTTCAGACTGCTTTAGCCTTCTGAGTCCTGGCATTATAGGTGTATGTGCCATCACACCCAGCCTGTGTGAGCTGTTAAGAGGGTGAGGACCTCAAGTCTGTGGTTCAAGCCACTGGGAAGTGACTAGGATTAGGTAAGGTTCTTAGGTTAGAACCCCTGTGGTGATAAAGCATCATCCTAATGGCTTTATGAAAGGAGGTAAGGAACCAGACACATGTGCACACTCCTTGTCTTTTGCCATGTGATAATGTGATATTCTCCAGCAAGAAGGCCACCATCATTTGAGGCTTCTTGTCCTTGTACTTCCAGAACTGTGAGCCAAAATAAGCACATTTTCTTTATTAATAGTCTGCCTTGGGAATTTCAATACAGTAACAGAAACCAGACTGATACAATGGGGAACTTAAAACTCTGTGTATGGCCTCATAGCTGTAATGAACAGTAAATGGAATTCATACCCTGGAGCATTTTAGCTTAGTTCCCCAACCCCCTTTCCCCTCAGTATTCTTAGACTCCTAGAGATGTATCCCCAACTACCTAGAGAAGTGGTTTGCCCCACGACCAAAGGTTATGGAGAAGTAATTTACAGATTTGAAAATCAAACAAAATATAGAACAGAAAACACTGCCTCTTTGCTAAGTAGAAGAGACTAGTTGGCATCTGAATGTAGCAAAGTTTTAAAAATCAAACCAAAAACAGTTGCTCTCTGCAAGAGGTGAGGAGGGACGTGTGGCAACAGGAACAGACTCTAGAGGGTTATTATGGTAGATTCCTAGCAGAATAATTCCTGACCTCTCATACTATTTTATCAAATAGTAATTTGGTACTAAAACTGGTTACATAAAGTACCAAAAGTTGCAGACTATGAACTTCAGATACGGATTTGAATCTGGGTTGGTAATTTATTTATGATCAGTCACTAACCCAGCAAAACAGAGTTTTCATGAATGCCACGTTCAGCACTGAGTTTTGCCAAGGGAAGAACTGTTAAGGTCTAGGGGGGTTTCTAGATTTAGTTTCAGAAAGTAGCCCATCCATGAGCAGGCACTATTTCTTGACTTACATAGGACAGAAATATAATTCACAAAATGTGAATTTGCCACCAAGTTTGTGGGCAGGTGAAGTTAAAACAAATAGTCATTACATTACTATATTAAATTCCACAGGTGTGTGAAAGCTGTAGCCTTAAAAAATAGTAGTTCACAGTCAAATAAAAATGATACCACATTCCACCTGCTTCTTAACTATTTCTTACTATTTTTATGACAATTTCTTTTTAAAATGAAGTCAGTAGCTTTGTTTAGGTGCCATAAAGGAGGGGATACCAATTTATGTCTATGTGTGCTTCTGGCATTTTCTGCTTGTGAATAGAATAAACTCCTGAAATCAGCATATCTATGTTGTTCTATCTTAATACTATATTTGGAGTTGTGTAAGTAATGCACATCCTGCCTGAGAGAGTGTCATTTTTTCTCAGTTACATTTAAGTTCCATTTTCTCTCTTCCTGTCTCTTCTTTTAACTAGGTAAAAGTCAGTGCCTAGAGAAGCAGGTCTGGCAATCATCAACATGTCTCGGAGGAGATTCGATTGCCGAAGTGTCTCAGGTTTGCTAACTACAACCCCTCAAACGCCAATGAAAACGGAGAATTTTAATAATTTCTATACACTTACTCCGAAAGAACTTGGGAGGTAAGGAAATTTTGATATGTATGCTAGCTAAATTCAGAGTTTTATTTGTGTTATAAAACTTGGAACCAAAGCTTTCATCTCCATTTTCTTAGCTGAATAGAAAATCAAATCTCTGGAGGAGTTCATATCAAACATCCCACCTAGCTCCAGATGCCATTTCTTTTTGCATCTGTGTCTGTAAATGGGAGGCTGCCAAGTCCCCATCTGGGTTCTGCCATTGATTACCTGTGTGACTTCAGTTAAACTACAACACCTCTTAGTGCCAGTATTTCATCTGAAAAAGAGATGAGGATAATTGCATTTAATTTATGTAGATATTTTTAGGGTTAAATTTTTGTTTGTAAAGGGCTTTATATAGTATTGTATGTTTTGGTTTAATACGTTTTTTTTTGACTCCTAGGAACTGTGTCTGTCTAAAAGAGAAAATGATACTTCTTCATTCCACATGTACATACTCTCATAAATTAAGAATATTTAACTCATGTCTAATACCACAGTTTTATATTACAAAGAATTGGTGTTGTGTATTAGTAGAAGCCTGTATAAATTCTGCCTTGGTTTAATCAAGTATGCATTTCTTACGGCCAACCATGCCCTTGGCATTGAGTACTACAGTAATGTTTTTAGTATGTATTAGAAAACCTGTGCCAAGTTACTTATCTATTGTGTGTCTTCTTAGGTTTAACGTAAGTATGGTTATGAAGAGTTAGGTCAGATTGGTTTTGTGTGTGTGTGTGTGTCTATGTGTGTGTGTGTGTGTGTGTGTGTGTAGGTAAATGTTTGGCTTATGCCACAGTGGTTTACTAAGTGTTTTGTATTGATGGATAGACAAAAAACCAGTATGATGTCAGTGTAGAATCTCAGACTATTGGCTGGACTATGAAAGTTAATTCTTTGCTCGTGTCTTTTGTGTTTTAGATAGAGGCAAGTCCTGGCCTTTCTTTTTTTTCAGATGTTTCACATAGTCCCTTTTTCATAACGTAGAGATGAGACCATTTCACAGACTCAGAATATTTTGTTTCCTGCTCTACTAATCTCAGCTTCATAAATAGACATGGTTTTCTTTTGGTAGCTACATTTAATATATACTTAGGGGACAGTCCTTCAGCTATTTAAACAAAACTGAACATCATTAGTTTCCCTAAGTACGTACCTCATATGGCACAGTATCCAGACGGCCTTCCTTTGTTCAGGGCCTACCCTCTTCTGGACCACTTTCTGCTTTTGATTGTTTCTGTTAAAACAAGGGGCCTAGTATTAGACATAGTATTGTTCTCAGCCTTACTTTGTGAGAAGACTGCTGAAGCCATTAGATGTGTGTGTGTCTCCTTCTAAGTTTTGTTTTTTTTCCTCTCTCTCCTCTTCTTCTCCCTTTCTTCTATCCATTTTTATCACTAGGGATGCCCAATCTGTCATGTAGCATCATATTATTCTGACTAAGCAAGTTACTTGAGCTTCCTTTGCTCTGGATCAAAATTTGTGTGATGTTCTTAGTCGTATAGTATCTCTCTTTACTTAGTCAACCAGATAGACTAAATGTGTTCAAGTTGCCATTTGTTGTAAAACATTTGGAAATTGCTCTGAACAGATACTTAAACACTTTAGCATTCTTACCTGTTTTTCTAGGTTACTATTTGGATGAGTAACTTTATTAGGTTAACTGCAAAATAATAGGTGTAGAGGCTAAAGAGAGCTTTTTTCCTTTAACTTTGTAGAGGACTTGCGTGGGGCCACTGTTAGCTTTAAATTGTCTACAGGTGAAGTGATGTCATAAGGAACCAGCCTGAACTGGAGTAAGTTTGCCTTTAAACGTCTTAAAGCAAAAGCTCATTATAGGGTATGATTCAAACAAAAGTCAGGTTGCTGGTGACCCAGCATCAGCTATCTTCATGGAAGAGACTTAAATTGCATCTTTAAACTGCTTTGGGCTAATGACTCATGTGGTAAATATTGATGCATTTAATTTTCAATGTTGGCAATTAAAAATGCTAATTTTTCAAGTCTTCATGAATCTCAAAATTCTTTCAAGCTCATAACCAGTCTTAGTGTGCGTGCCTAGTGAAGTGAAGTTGGGGTTCATGCTCTTTTCCCCTCTGGGAGGCTTGCATATTTTGTAATTTAGAAACATAATTCTAGCATGTGGAAAACTACAATTTATCTGTCCATACCAGCTGGATTTAAAAATTAATTTTTAAATGTCCTTTTAGCAACACAAAGGTAAATATATAACATAAGTCTAAGTTCATTTTTCAATAACCTGCATTGTTCCTGTTTTTTAACATGTTGGGTAAGTTTTTTCCACCCCTCCCCCAGCTCAGGCAAAGTTTCATCGGCCTTGTGGTTAGAAGGGTGAGGCAGATTCAGAAATAAAACGTCAGCTTCCTTTGTGGCTTACCCTCCCCATCCCTTCTTGTTTTATTGTGTGTTCTAGAATGCAGAGGGTAACGGCTAGACCTTTCACTGCTGGGAAATCTAGTCAGCCCTGCCCTTTAAAGGTGTGCATTGACTATTATTATTTAGGGTTTACGTTTTCTTGACGATTTCTCTTCAGTTTGGTATAGGCACATATTTTGAAGATTATTGTTAGACTTCTAAACTACAACTGGCATCTTAGAATATAAAGCAGATGCTTGTTTTTTCCCCCTTAAAGCCTCTGCTAATAATGGTAAAATATTTATCTTGCTTCACAGTATTTATATGAATATATGCATATGTAATTGTATAAATATGTTGATGTAACTTTCTCAAATGTTTAAAAATGCAAATGTGGGCCAGGCAGTGGTGGTGCACACCTTTATTTAGTCCCAGCACTCTGGGGGCAGAGGCAGCTGTGGATCTCTGAGTGAGAAGCCAGCGTGGTTCAGGGCTGCACAGTCTCGAAAAACCAAAAAAGGAAGGAGGAAGAGGAGGAGGAGGAGGAAGAGGAGGAGGAGGAGGAAGAAGAGGAAGAAGAAGAGGAGGAAGAGGAGGAAGAGGAGGAAGAGGAGGAAGAGGAAGAAAAGGAGGCGGAGGAAGAGGAGAAGGGGGGGGAGGAGCAGCAGCAGCAGCAGCAGCAGCAAATGTGGATTTAAAAACAGCACAATGTGTGGTATTATAGTAGAATCTAATTCAGACTCTAGCGTTTGTTCAGAAGCATTTCAGGTAATATAATGTGTTAGTTAGCTAAATATAGATTTTTTAATAGACTTGATTAATTAGATCAGACAATGTTCCTAGTTCTCATAGAGCTTTCCCTTAGCAGTGAACACTGTCAGAAGAACCATCACCCATGACATTTGGTCAACTCTGTCCTGTGTTCATGATTATAAGAGTAGTTTAAGAGAGTCTTCGGAGGCTGAAATCGTGAAGTAAAAATAGATGAAACTTGTTGATCTTGCTACTTGTTTTTTAAGCAATTCTAGTTCATAGATACCATCAGATAAATGGAGTGTAGTGACATCATCACATTTGTAAATGGTCTGTCTTTCAGATACATAATGCCCTTGGCTTACTAGCTTGTTTCCTAAATTTTACAACTAAAACCTCAACTCCCTTTTCTGTTTTAGACAAGTTTTTGTTTCTATATCTAAATAAGACTTGGTAGGTGTTAAACTTAATAAACAAATCCATTTTAGGGGGAGAAATTGTTAAGAAAGTTAGAAATTCTTGGCACTTAATAATAAAGGATCAGGTTTGTACAGGCAGTTTATTTCATTGAGATATGTTTTAATAAACGTAGGCTTCATATTATAGATTGTATACTTTATTTTTTAATTATTAGCTACATGTTTTAGATTATTGACACTGATTTTGAGGTATTTGGGAAATCATGAGGAGGACTCTGTTGTTCTGGCTCTTGGGAGTAACAAATAAAATCCAGGCAAGCAGTTTCTTCTCCTAACCCCACACAGGGGTTAAATCACTTGGGTTAAATGGTTGACCCTGTGGCAGCTGACCATCTATGTTAGAAGAATATTTCTGAGAGTAACTGCAGCAATGGAGTTAAAATACCAGTTTCTACAGACTTATTTGTACCCAAGCTAGTAACAGAAACTAAAATGTGGTTTAATTTTAGTTATTAAATTGGGCTCTTTTAGACTAAAGCCTAGCACGTTTATAGTAGACTTTCAATCTGAAAACCCTCTGGAATGTGAACCTTCCTGTTTAAGGGCATATTGCCTTTTTTTGGAATATGCAAATCAATAGTTTGTTAGTTCTTAGAGTAATCCTAGCTTCAGAATAGCTTTATATCTTTGTAAAACTAAATGCTTAGAATAATACACACATATAGCAGGAGAAATAATCTTTGTGCTTTTAAGTTTGGGTAAGATGCTAAGTACTTCCATTAAAGAGATAAAAACACATATACTTTCCTAAGATGATAGACGTGACATTTCTGAGTATCTTTATACCAAACTGTTGATCACCCTTAATTTCTTACTTGATCCTAAAATACATTTGAATACCCTCCATAGGACCTATATCCCTTGTGTATCTGTTAGAGACGCAGAGTTGATAGGCAGATGATATTATCAGACACACTGAGAATGTATTATACTGATAGTAAAAACAGTAGTTCATTCAGCTATGATAATCATCTACACTTATGCAGTAACATTGTAGACTTAATAAAAGAGCATATAATATTTGTGTCTGCTTGTACAAGAAAGAAAATTTCCTAATGGCACAGATACATGGAAGATTTCACCTTAAGTTGGAGTTATGAAATTGCCCTCTTCTTTCTTTCTAGAGGAAAATTTGCTGTGGTTAGACAATGTATATCAAAATCAACTGGACAGGAGTATGCTGCCAAGTTCCTGAAAAAGAGGAGAAGGGGGCAGGATTGCCGGGCAGAGATTCTGCATGAGATAGCTGTGCTGGAGCTGGCCAGGTCTTGTCCCCACGTGATTAATCTGCATGAGGTCTACGAAAATGCAACTGAAATCATTTTGGTGTTAGAATAGTAAGTATGTGCTTCCATACATTTAAGGTGTTTATTTTAATTGGTGGAATATGATGCAGAAGGTCAGAGATAACAGCATGCCAACATTTATAAAGATGCCTATTGATAAAATATTAGAGAGACATAACTTATATTTGTACACCTTTGGCAAGGCTAAATATATAGCCTCAAACATCTAGACCAAAATTCATTAACAGCAGGCAACAAACATAGGCAACACAACAATTTGGGAATATAGTTGCCAGAATTTAATTCCATGTTAATAGTTTATAAGTTGAGGTTTTTGTCTAGAAATAATCTAATGACAAATAAAATAGAAGCCATGTTTTATGTTTTACTAATCTGTTTAGTAAAACATGTCCAAGGAATTGATTCAAGAAGAGGGCTTGTAAAAGACGTCTACTACAGTGTTAAGACATTTATAATACATACGATTTAAAAAGCAATGTCAGCAACTATAGGCAAAAGAAAGAAAGAAAGTGCGTCTAGTTAGTAAGAATTGAAAACACTGTACTACTCGGTTATGGATGGAGTGGGTGAGTATCGGACTGTTAAGATCTCTGTGGCTTGCTAACCAATAGTTCAGCACGAAATACAGGTACTAGTTTTTGAAGATGGACAACATTTGAAAGAGAATAGTAAATTAATACTGAGTTCACTTCCCGTCTTGATAGGCTTTAATAAAGTAAATCCACTTCAGCACAAACTAAAAAAGGTAAGTACTGTTTTAGAGAAAATTATACTACAAACTATAGTAATTCTTTTTACCAGCCAACGTATACAATGCATTATCTTTTGAAAGTAAAAGTGTATATGTCCTATTTTACTTTATTTGTACATGTATATGTGTATATGGAGTGTGAGTAATGTTTGTGTTCGCATGTGGTGTGTATGTATAATGCACAAGCTTGTGGAATCCAGGGGTAGATTTTAGATGTCTTCTCAATTGATCTTCATCTTATACATTGAGACTGGGTCTTTGAATAAACCTGGAGTGTGCCCTTTCTGCCAGTCTGGATGGCCTGCCGGTTCCTCAGATGCTCTGTCCCTGTCTCCTGTGCATTAGTCGGGTTGTAGGCAGGCCACCACACCTGCTTAGCGGTCAGAACTTCGTCCCCGTGCTTGCTGAGTTACCTCCCCATCTCCTGGGAGTTTTGTTTTAGGATTTATATTGTAAGGATGTAGCGATTTGTTCATGTGGTTTTAAAAATGTGTTTTATGCAAGAAAATAGATTTGACTAAAATTAATTTGTGAATGGAAATGATTTTTTTATAAGCTTAAACTGATATGTAGTTTACTAACAATGAGTATTATATACATTTCTCAGAACAAGACATATAAAAGTATGTTCTAGAAGCTTCAGAGTAAGTTAGCCTAGCAGGAACCCTTAGGATGCTACCAATGTCATTTCATTGTCCATGCATTTAATGATGATTTTGTCAAAAGTCCTTCAACTGCCTTTGCTCTAGTTCCTTTCCTATAAACTATGGGAAAGTAGCTAACATTAGAACCAACTAGTGAAATACTAGGTATAGAGATGAATACAGGGCATTGACTGTGTTAGTAAAATCCTGTTTGGAGATCATCTGAAGAGCTCCTCAGAATCATGATGTTCACAATCTAAAAATGGATTCAGGTACCCTACCCAACAAATTAGTAGAGCTAACTGTGATCTCACTACCTCTGACTGAGACAGAACTAGCCCTCAGCAAGTATAGGGGTAGATTAGTATATTTAATCTCTTAAAGTGACTAAGACTAAAGTTAATTGCTAGGATTGGGGCTTAAGCGTGTCTGTCACTTTCTGGGTGGCAGTGTCACACTGGGCAGTCTTGTTTAATCTAACAATTTGGCCAGACAGACGTTAAATCTACAAAAACCTGGAAAAAGAATCCAGTTGACACATGTGTAATCTTCACTTCAACTCATCAGTTGATATTCGGTGTCTTTACTGAACCCTTTGAAGATTGCGTGTGCAGTCTGTTTTGCCTCCTGCAGGATTGGTTCTAAGGAATGAGGTGTTCTACGTAACCACATGATATCAGACGTAAAGTCAGCATGCATTAAGTAGAACCTTCCAGTAGTCCACATGTAAAGTTCTTTACTGTCTCCAAATGTTTTATGAGAACTTTTTTTCAACACAGGATCCAATCAAGATGCACATAGTTCTATTTAGTTGTAAAGTCTCTTTAATAGTTTTGTTTTTTTATGACATGCACTTTTTGGGGTATTGAATGTGATCACTTGTCACAGGAAGTGCCATGTATTTTGATTTGTCTGACTGTCCCTGACATTAGATTGTAACTTGTTTGGCAAGGAGAATGGTCCGTGTGGGCAATGATGTGTGTTTCTTAATGCGTTACATAGGTGGCTTTAATGTCAGCTCAGGGTATTGTTTGTTTGTTTGTTTGTTTGTTTTAGACAAGGTTTCTCTTTGTAGCTCTGACTGTCCTGGAACTCACTCTGTAGACCAGGCTGGCCTGGAACTCAGAGATCTGCCTGCCTCTGCCCCCCAAGTGCTGGGATTAAGGCGTGCGCCACCACTGCCTGACACCATCAGCTGGTTTTGTTAAAACTGAACACGAATGTGTCCTCAATATAAAGAAACAACCCTTTGTAGTTAATAACTAATCTGAGTGGTGACCCAGTAAATGCCCATCTCGTTGACGGATTTCCCTCCAGAAATTTCTGTAACCATTGACATACTTGCACAAATTAGCAACTACAGTGAATGTCAGAAAATGGTTCTTTCTAATTCCATTATTTATTCTACATTTATTGAACTGGTGTTCTGATAAAAGTGTTTTTCTTTTTTTCTCCCATTTTACTATCACTATGTATTCATGGTTTTGTTAAACTATTGAATAGAATTAATTAAAAACTACCTATTATGATCAAGTTAGTAGGCTCTAATCATTTTTTACCATTATTTTTCTTTCATGCCAAATTTGTCCCGAATTTATCAAAGGTTAAAATTTGTCAAATAGGCTTTAAATCTCCAATCTATATCCTTTCTGATGTGGTTGAATTAGTGTTTGCAGACTTCCTGGCTCTGCACACCAAGGTCTCCTTGAATCTTTACTGGCTGAACCTGGCCAGCCGGCTCTACATGACACTCTGGTTTCAGTAGGGTGGTATCTGTCAATTCTGCTTAAATCTGCTAATACCACACCTGGCAGCAAGCAACTAGATTTCCCCCAGCCACCCCGCCCCCTTTTTTTTTTGCTATTCTTTTAAGCTGAAGTATGGCCCACTATGCCGTATAGTCAGAGTCAGAGATACAGAGGAAGGTTAAATCTGTTTGCTTCTGTTTATATTCAGGGTTAGGATTTCATCTTTTAAAACTCTTTAAAAATAATTTTTAACTATAAAAAAAGGTTTGCATAATTAAGAATTCAAAGACATATATAAAAGTTTGGCGTGTGTGGGGTGTGTGTGCGTGTGTGTGTTATGGAAATTGAACCCAGACCCTCGTTTATTATAAGCATACGTGCTGTATTACTGTGCCATGTCCCTAGACCCATATATGGGTCTGAGTTCCAAAGAACTCCATTGTATGGCTTCGTTGTTGTTGATGTTGTTTTTAATTATGTTTTATTCAGCCTATGATATATAGGTGAAACTTCAGGGCAAATTCCTTGAAGTTATTGCAAACTCAAGTTATTGCAAACTCAAAGAATAAATGTGTGTGCAACTATATACACTGTCTGAATCTGTTTTGAGTCACTGCATTTGCTAACTTTGTAAATACATGTAAACTTTCTTTAGTAATTAATATGTCTAGGAGTTCTGATAGTTCTATTGTGTTTTTGTATTTTCCTGTTTTGCCTCAATTAATCTAAACTTTTTAAAAGTCAAATTATTTACTTTTATCAATTAAACTGAAGTCCTTGTAATCACTTTGTTCAAAGATATTTTTATTTTTATTAAAATATATAGCCCACATAAAAGTATTTTATTCCAATTATAATGTCTCCTATTCTAGTCCCTTCTTTGACTATTTGAATAAATAAATGCTACTTCCTAGAAGGTGGTGTTGTTTCATCTTTTTATAAATTGAGAAGAGATGTTGAGACTAGTCCAGTCACTTTTTCTCCACTCCATGAGGTGAAGACCTTGTCCACACTAAGTGCTTTGGAAGCTTGTGCTGATAATTAAGGAAAACCCCTTAAAAACCAAACCAAAGAGAACATGTTTTCTAAATAGGTATATGAAGTTTTTAATAATGCTAAATTTTGAGCAAACTAAAATTAATTATGGCATACAGTTTTTAACTTTTTGAAGACTATATGACAAAAGCTTCCCTTGAAACAGTTTCCCTTGAAAATAGTTTGAAAGGGGAACTTGCCTATAATTTACAAGTGGTAACTCTGCCCTTGTAAGATACCCGTTTTTTTGTTAGGAAATTTCAAAGTTCTGTCAATTAAATATGTCATTGTCGAAGACATTTTAAAAGTCCATGTGCTAAGCTAATTTAGCAGCAGCCAGAATGAATTCCTGATTTCTGTGCTACCCCTGTGAGCATCCTGCTGACCTGTGTCTTACTTTCTATGAGTTTTCTCAGTTCATGGTGTATTCTGTACCTTGTAAAGTGCCTAGCAAACAGGTTTCTGAAAACCTAATGTGTCATCTCTTTATTTCTTACTTTCTTAGAATTGTATTCACGGTATTATAATTGCTAATCATATCTTGGCCCTGTTGTAGGAATGTAGTCAGAGCACTCTATTTTTGAGTGGGGTTTTTGTTAACTGTAAAGGGAGGGATCGAGGTATATTGCCTGTCTATACCACGAACTCCATGCCTTCCTCAAGAGACCCCAGAGAAGGGTGTGGGAGGTAAACACAGATACATAGATAAAGTGGCCAGTAGATTAAATATTCATGAAAGTAAATTTCTTTTTCAGATTGCAGTTTTCCTCTCTTGCCTTCCTGTACCTGATTTTTGTAGTTTACTAATATAAATGCAATAATGATGTGAAATTTCTGACACTTAGACTGCCTTATTATGATACCTCGAGTCAGATAATAAATAGTTTCTCATGAATTTTCGGGTTTTGGATGAGTGGTGTGGGATTGAAGTAAAGTGTATGTCATTGGTGCCTTCAGACATGTTCCTTACCAGCTGATAGTTTTCCCTATGTTGTCATAAACCAGTGTCAGCAGCAAATCCTCATGGCTTTCCTTGGAGATGCTATGTACAGATTAATCAGTGACCGCTTACAGCTACATTGGTACTTGGAACATTCTACTTGGAACTTACTTGAGACCACTGAATCCTACTTACAACACATTTCTTAGTCTAGACGGACACACACTGACATTTACGTGGCTTTAATAGGTATACAGTATTTAAAGGTTATTTTTAGGTAAATGATTTTGAAAGGTTCCATTTGAATTTTCTTTCAGTGCTGCAGGTGGAGAAATTTTCAACCTATGTTTACCTGAATTGGCTGAAATGGTATCTGAAAATGATGTTATCAGACTCATTAAACAAATCCTGGAAGGAGTTCATTATCTACATCAGAATAACATTGTTCACCTTGATTTAAAGGTATGTTAATGTGATTTAAACTAACTTCCATGATTCAAACCATCTGTGTTGTGGTCCTCTAGACTGCAGCGGGTGCCCTCTGCTTTGTGAGCGCATTGACCTTCACTTTGTATCGCAGCCTGGAGAAGCTGCATGTATGATAAGCTTGAGTTAAATCATTTAACCCATCACCCTATACTAGTCTTGCAGTCACCCTGCTCACCCTCCTCCTAGAGGTCCTAGCACCACCTCCCTTTGTAGTGATTGGTGCTGATTGCTGTCCAATGCACTCTCTTTGCTCCTCATTCCTCTGCTTCAGATCTCACTCATCTTTCTCTAATGCATCATGGCCTTTGTCTCTGTGCAAATTAGTCGGAGTCCTTACCCTAGTCCCCAGAACCGTGGTGATGCTCTCTGGTGATGCTGCTCTTTCTTGTTTCCCTCCACATCTACTCACAGACTTTAAAGTCTGAAGGAACCTGTCTTGGACTTACTAAACAATGGGTTCTGCTCTGCCTAGACAGTTTGCCTGCATGAGCCTCTGGGTTCCTTTGCCACTTTCATAACATAATTCCCAAATCACTGCATGTCATAGCCCAGGTCTATCTCTGATTTCCAAATCTTTTTCCAACTGTGGATTCAATTTGAATTCATTTGAAAAGTCTGTAAATACTTTAAAATGTACACTGTCCATCTGTCCTGTCCCTTAAGAAAACAAAACCAAAACCAAAACCACAAAAACCCACCACTAACAAAAAGCCAGCCCCATCTGCATTTGTCCCTGGTGGAGAGGAAGGGAATTTTTCCAGTCCAGCCTCCTCATGTCTCTCCTGTAATCACATGCTTGGGAAAGGGGCAAGAGAGTAAGTGCCAGGGTGATTATCTCTGCTCAGCAACTTTTTGGTCTTAGTCCTCATCAAGGCAAAGTGACTCATACAGCACTTGAAGTAGGGATAGCCTGTAAACCTGGTTTTTAATACCATAACCATGAAGCTGGGAACAGAGGTAACTTGTCTCTTCTAATAGTCTCTTGTAATTTAACATTAAGCTTGACATTGTCACCCAGTTAAGACTGTTAGGATTTTTTGCACACAGAGTTGGAGCAGCACTTCTACACTTACAATGGGCTCTGATAGGGCTCTTTGTCATAGTCTGCACCTGCAACAATAGAGTCAAGTCATATATGTCTCTAGGAGACAGCAGAGGATACACACAACTTACTGTCTAAGCTATAAACCTTGGGACAGTCAGGCCCAGCTCATCTAGAGTCATCACACGATTCAGAACCACTTTCTATTCTGGTTGGGATATGTATGTTAATTCTTTCATGTTTATTCTGCTATCAGACAGACCTTTTCAATTTTCCTATAAGACTTAGCTCGAGCGTCATCTCTATTGCAAAGACTTCATGGGCTTGTATCTCTCTCTCTCTCTCTCTCTCTTTCTCTGTGTATGTATGTGTGTGTGTGTGTGTGTGTACACACGTGTGCTTGCCACTTGAACTTTTGTGGGCAGAATTTGGTACAT
Source organism: Rhynchomys soricoides (assembly GCA_019843965.1). Taxonomy (NCBI): domain Eukaryota; kingdom Metazoa; phylum Chordata; class Mammalia; order Rodentia; family Muridae; genus Rhynchomys; species Rhynchomys soricoides. The sequence goes on along the minus strand of JADRCH010000006.1, from coordinate 1,870,148 downwards.
CTTAAAAACTAAAAGTCCTTCTTGACTGCTTTTTTTTTTTTTTTTGATGAAATGGGTAAGACCTTATTTATCCCAATTGATAATGTATTGAATACTTGAATCTCTGTGATAAACTCTGGATTTCAAGCAAGCAGGCATTTGCATTTCATATTTATTGTGACTAGAGCAGTGATTAGCAGGGTCAAGCAAGTGTCTGTGGAGTAGGCTTTATGAGTCCTTTGTCTATATGCCAAAGAGTGGTACAGCTGGGTGTTGTGGTACATTTAATTTTAGTTTGAGAATTTTCCATGCTGGATTCCATAGTTGTTATAGTAATTTGCTATCTTGCAAAAGTCAGTGTAGTTTTCCATTTCTCTGCAGTATTTCCTGTTAATTACTTTGTTGATATTTGTCCTTATAACTATAGCAAGATGAATTCTCAGAGTTGTTTGAGATGCTAGGACTATTTTATGAATGGGTCATATTTTGATATATGATTTCTTTATTCTAAATATTTGATCCTCTGTCTAACATAGAGATGTCAAAGATGCTCTCTCCTGCTATGGGATTGCCTCTTCACTCAATTATTTTTTTCTTTAGCTGTTCTGAAGCCTTTTAGCTTTATGAATTCCAACTTGTCAGTTTTTCACAATAATTCTTATAAAAAGGGAGTTACATTCAGAAAGTATTTTCTTTTTTTTTCCAGGACATTTAAATTTATTAATAGTTAAACCACAGATGTAGAAAATAAAAGAATTCAAAATATTAGCAACAAATAAAATTATACAAGTGGACTTTGGTAAAATTCTATAAAATTATAATCATTTCATTTATAACCACTGTTAAAGAAAGCTTCAGAAAACAATCCCTTGGGTCCTATCTATCCTTCTGAATGTGTCACTTATCTGAATTGTACCATATTTGTATATTTTGAACATATATTATTATACTACCTGAAATTTTTAGAGCATTTATGTTCAAAATTAAGAGTTCATCTTGGTAGACTTTTCCTTTGCCTCTTAATTTCCTCATCATGGAAAATGTGCTCCTTCTAATTAGAGTTCAGTGGCTATTGTGATAAAGTATCTAAGAAATGGGTAAGTTCTCAGCAACAGGTTCTACTTGATTTATCTTTAATGTGGGATAATAAGTACCCTCCTTCATTGTCTATTGCTTATCACCTTTTGTGTGCTTTATTTAGCCACAGAATATACTTTTGAGCAGTATATACCCACTTGGGGACATAAAAATTGTAGATTTTGGAATGTCTCGAAAAATTGGGAATGCATGTGAGCTTCGGGAAATCATGGGAACACCTGAATACTTAGGTAAGAATTCCATTTTATTTTTTATACCGGTTTGAAATGTATAAAGATGCTTCTTTAAAAGTATATTTTGTGATAGAGGTGTAGCTCATAAGGTAGAGTGCTTGCTTTGTACCAAAACCAAACAGGAAAGCCCTCACATCTTTCAGGTCACACAATACCAGGACTCATTAGATTCAGAAGTAGAATGCATTCCAATTTGATTATGACTCATTAGATGAGTTACAGTGAATACAGGAATATGTAAGCATTTGGAACTACTCACAGGTCATTGACTAAGTGTAAAAGTCTAGTACGTGTTTATACTGGCTTTGTATGTAAGGAGAAGAGGAAAGGGTAAGAGGGAAACCAGTAGCAGTAGGCAGAAGATAGAGATGAGAGAAACAGAACCAAGTGATCCCTGAGACTCCGAGGCCGGCTGGAATGGCTCTCTCATCTGCTTCTGTCTGCTGGCCCGAGCTGTGTGAGCTGTGTGCAGTGTGGCCTTTGGTTTCACAGGTACCATTCGTTGTTTGTCACTGTTGTTTTCAAACGTGAGAATTTTTAATAGGGCTGTGAAGAGGATTCTGGGCAAAAGGATACCAGAAAAGATGATGAGGTAATCGAGGATAATGTAATAAATTAACAGATTTGATTATTCAGACAAAAAAATTCTTAAGATGTGTGAAAAGCATATAAGCATCAAATATTTTGAGATAGCTATCTTTTTTTTTTTTTTTTGCCTTTTGTTATTGTTCAGATGGATATTTCCATTGAAAAGATAAAGGCAAACAGAACAGGTCTCATGAGCTAGGCAGTTATCACCCAGAAATGAAAATTACTAAGTAATTTTTGAATACTAAATTTTTGAATAATTTTAAGTAACTCTTGAATGCTAATATGGGCTATAGTGTCCTATACTACACAGTTATAGTTAGTAATAACGTAGTGTACAAAAGTATACAAAAGGTCGTATATTGCTTGGTGACACTGACAGCATATATAATTCAAGGTTATCAATCATGAAAATGTTAGAGGTGAGGAAGTTCTTTTCGCAGAGATTATATATCGCATATTGAGAAACAGTCAGTTTTTAGCTATAAATACTATTTGGGGCTTTACTGATTGGAAATTCACTGTAATGTTCAGGAAGTATAGGTAATTTCTGTTACATTTTGGAGGGACAAGGAAAGAGACAGATGGAAATTGCTTAGGAAGTTAGGTTTTTGATAATTTAAGATATTTAATCTGCTTGAAAAATCTTAGCATTCCTAAGATTTTTTTCTTAAATGTCATAAGAACATGATCTATTTTACCCTTAAGAGATAAGCTTACAAGAAGCCAACAAGATAATATAAGTTAATAGAAAGCAATAAACTACACTTGTAGAGCTTGTGTTCTTGCCATTTCGTTTCTTCCTCATGCCTTTTCTGAGGTCATCCTTAATGCACTGGCTCTCCTGCCGCAGAGCTTCAAGCTCCTCGAGGGCAGCACTGACTTGGCCCACTGCCCGCTTCTTCATACGATTTTCAAATATTAGATATGTCTTGGTGTCTAATTTCAAAGTAATTCAAACCTGACTAAATTTCTACTGCATTTGTATTACTCTGCCTTTCATAACAAATCAAGTTCTAATTTAATGCAAGGTGATTATCATGTTTTAAAGTTTGCCTATGTTTAGTCTTAATTTAATTTTCTCTTTCAGCTCCAGAAATCCTCAACTATGATCCCATTACCACAGCAACAGATATGTGGTAAGACTCTACTGGCAACCTAAATAACCATCTTTCAAAATTGAATAATATATATTTAGGTTTTTAAAAAAACAGCTTTAATAGTAAAAATAAGGCTTTTAAAAATATTTTTATTAATTCTTTGTCAATTTCACATCGTGCACCCCAGTCCCGCTCATCTCCCGATCCCCTTATATCTATCCATTGCCCTTACAACCTCCTCCCCTAAAATAAAACACATACACACAAACAACAACAAAGCGTAGAAAACATCTCATTGTGGAAGCTATAGTGTGTCACAGTGTGTCCCACAGTATATTCCTCTGTTTACACATCTTCTCTTGCAGATGTTCATTGCAGTGAGTCATTGGTCTGGTTTGAGGTCTCTGGCTTCTATGACACATCAATATTGGATCCTCATTGGGACACCTCTCAGTTATTCTGTTGTTGCCCTGTGTCATGGAGATCCTACAGCTTTGAGACAACAGGACTGGCCCTTTCGGGCTTTCCAACCATTCACAGACGATACAGTTTTTGGGGTGGGCCAATTCAGATAGCTGAGTTGGCCAGCCCACTGACTGTCCTAAGGCTTTCTTTCAAAAATTTTATTCAAAAGATACCATTGAAGAATTTTTACCTACTTTTCAGTAAGCCCTTGAGCCAGAGGCACAGAAATAGAAACTCCCTCCCATTGATCATCTCAGTTGAGTAAGAGTGAACCAACCTGTATTAATGATACACACTCTGTAGTCAAGTAAATCACTCAAGAAACTAGGATGACATATCAGTCAAAGCATGAGTTCCTGCCTAGCTATGTGAGTCCAGAAGAGTTAAGCATTTGCTGAGCAGAATGAGGTCAGAAGCCCACAGAGACTTCAAGTTTATAAGGGTTTACCTGTAGAGAATTGTGGGGTTTGTAGTCATCTCAGAAAGACCTTCACAGGGAGCAGCACTGGTATTGGCACTGGAACTTCTGTTGAGACCAACTGACTTCGTAGCCCAAGTGAAGAATTTAGCCTTATTGTCCTGGTTCTTTGAAACTAATGGGTTTGCAATGGTACAAAGGGTCTGATGGCTAAGTCCATGGGTAAAGCATGCTGTGCTGACCTTGATCTTAACATATTTACAGCTTTGAGAAATCCTACCCATGAAGCTATGTGTTCTGCCAGACTTGCAGCCTTTTCAAAGAACCCTGGCTACATCTCTCAGACCATTATGTCATGGGGCAGACCAACAAGTATCTGTACTGAAGCCTGTAGATAACACGATATTTTCAATGGATTATGTTAAAGTTATACGTAACATATCTGTGAACTCACTTTCTGTTCTCTTGGTGAGGCAAATGTAACACAACTATTTTAGATTTATGGTACAGTAATCTCTAGAAGCAATTTAAGTATTTTTTAAACTTTACCAGACTTGTGGACTATTAATTATATGGTCTATAAATATTGCTAAGTTAATATACATTTTAAGTTTCCTTCTCCCTCCTTTGTTTTTCAGGAATATTGGCATAATAGCATATATGTTGTTAACTCATACATCACCATTTGTAGGAGAAGATAATCAAGAAACATATCTGAATATTTCTCAAGTGAATGTAGATTATTCAGAAGAAATGTTTTCATCAGTTTCACAACTGGCCACAGACTTCATCCAGAGTCTTCTAGTAAAGAATCCAGAGTAAGTAATGACCTTAATTAAATGCTGTTACAAAACAAATAACATGTGCCTGCTAAAGATACATTCTACACAAAAATGGAAGTCATGTCTGTTTATCCCATCTTTGGAAACTGTTGGGGGATTAGTATGAAGTTGAAGGGAACTACTAGGAAAGAGGGTGGGGTTCTGGGGAAGCGGGGGGGGGGAGTCTTAGTAATAAAACCCATTATGTGCATGTATAGAATTATTTCAGTGAAACCTATTTTATAAAATTAAAAAATGCCAATAAAATAAAATTACTGTTAAATTCATAAGAACGGTACATTCTAAAGTTATATAGAATTATGTATTGGTAAAATGTAAAGAGAGTTGATATGAAAGTCCATTAAATAACAAATATGTGACTCTAAGGGAAAAAAAAACAAACCTAAAACCTAAAACTTACAACAGGAAGTTTAGAATGAAGGTAGATTTGAGGTAATGTTTTCTCAACCAACTGCTAATCCTTGGCTTACTACAATGGAACTTCAGTGTGAATGATTTCTAGTTAAATTAGTCTGTTACATAATAGGCAGAAATTACCGAATTTCTGAAATTCTGAAATTTCTGAATTGCCGAATAGGCAGAAATTAAGATTGCCAAATCTTAAAGGAGTAAATGTCTACTCATGTGTGGCTTCGTTTTATGTATAAAAATGTTCAAATTTTGATTGCTTAAAAAAAAAAAAAATTACAGTATAGAGTATCTCTCACCCAGGCATGTGCTAAAAATGCAGTGCATCATGGTATCTACTGAAGAAAGAAAGGACTTGACCCTAGCTCCAGACCCTTGATTATTGGCAGTTTCGAGGCAAGGAGAGGCACAGCGCTTGTTTAAGAAGTCCTAGAGCTGTGGCCTGCAGGCCAGTGGTCTCCCTTTCTAGACTTCTGGTTTTGACAGATAGTCTCCTAGGAGACTCAGTTTCTTTATCTGCAAGAAAAAAAATAGGTTTCTGAATATTTTACTGGATTAATTTGATTCCAGACAACTCTTTCAAGGCCTGCATTGGCCATAAGTACCTATTTTGTATACAGGGTAGTGTTATGGTTTCTGTCTCTAAGCCACTTTTGTGTCCTTACATAGCCTTTGCTGTGTTCTAAATTCTCTATAATAAGCACATTACTACTTTAACTGTAAAAAAGACTATACACAAAAATGAAAGATTAGAAATATCTATCTACCAAATGATTGCTCTTTAATCTCTGAGTTTATATATGGTTTCCCTTCTTTGAATAACAAAAAGAAATCTTAAAATTCAAAGTATTGGATAAATATCATTGAAGACTATCTTTTCAAAATTTAAGTTACTGTTTTAAAGCATAAATGCTGAAAATAAGTTACTGATTTATAGTTCCTCCAAAGGTTTTCCAAATTGGAAGAATTTGAAAATAAAGCAAGTATTTATTCTGTAATAAAGGAATCTAAAAATCAAGAACAGCTCCCATTGCTCTGTAGACCATGACAGGCAGTCATGGTCATTGGCTAATGTTTTTCCAAGTTGTACTTCCAAGAAGATATTTTTTGGAATAGTTATCTTTTCTGTCTCATCTTACTCAATATGAATTCTATGAGCTAAGGGCAAAGCTAAATGCTAGGGTTTCCTTCACTTATATGAAGCCATTGGAGTGATCCCCAGCACTGAAAACTAGTTTGTATAACAAAGATTAAGGAAGAAAGGTCAAAATTCAAAAGGTACATTCTGAATACTATAAAAACTTAATATTTTCTATAATCTTCTAGAAGGTCCTGGTATTATTGTATATTAGAAGTAATTAAGAGGGGACCTAAACCATGTTTCTGAAACAAAAAATAACTTTATACTCTGGAGATGATCAACTAAGTCTTTAGAAAGCCTTTCCTTAGTATTCATTAGGTCATTGTTTATAACATCAAGATTTTGGAAGCACCAATAGGTATCTGGTTAGACAGATTGTGGTATACTAGGATGGAAGAGTGATAAATAAAATGCCTTTAATTCTGTATTCATGTAGAAAGGTAATTAAGATGTATTGTCTACTCTGAGCTACCACCTCACCAGTCAAAGCTGCTATCATCAAGAAATCAGATAACCCACGTTGGAAAGGATGTAGGGAGAGAGGAATCTTTATTTGCTGCTTGTGAGAGTGCAAATTAATACAGCCATTGTGGAAGTCAACTTGTAGGTTCTTTAAAATTCAAAATAAAATCTTATATGATTCAGCTATTTTGTATCTGGACACAGACCTAGAAGGACTCTATATCCTTCCCTAGAGATATTTGTACATTCACCATTACTGTGCTTTATTTACAACAGAAAGAAAATAGAACCCCTGTTGATGCTCATCCATCGATGAGTAGATAATGGAAATGTGGTACATATGCAGAATGAAACATTGTTCAGTTGTAAAGAAAAATCATGAAATTTGCAGGAAAATGGGCGAACTTGGATAGTAGAACATTAAGTGAAGTGCCTCAAACTAAAGGAAAACCCCCATATGTTCTGCCTCATCTGCGGATCATAGATTATAATAAATACATGTGTTTATGTGCAGAGCTCATAGTGCAGGTATAGTATAACATCTAGAAAGAAGAACGAGACAGGCGAGAAAGTGGCAGAATGCAGGCCAAAGACACATGAGTCATGAAAGAGGACATAAGGTTAATTGTTCATCTAGTTTCAACCCTGTCACGGTTTTCTCTTTCCTTTCCGTGTGTGTGTGTGTGTGTGTGTGTGTGTGTGTGTGTGTGTGTGTGCTTGTGAAGGATAAGTGCATAAAAATGTGGCTGACAGTGAAAGCATCAACCCTAGGTGAAGCTCCAGCATGCCCTTCTAACTGTGTGGACATTCACTGAGATGAAGAGTTTGTGACTGGGCAAATGTTTGTTTGAATGGCTACTTAATCTAACTGCATGATGTCTTTATATGTGAGCTCATTACAATGAAATGGTTTTGTTTAATAAAAGTAAAATGGTGTGTTATCCAGTAAGCAAAGAAAGCGATGAGTGCTCCTTCAGGAGATAATGTGACCGAGTTCTAACTGCCCTCAGTAAGCCCTACTTTTTTAAAGGTTCCACCACCTTCCAGCAGCACCATAGGCTGGTGGCCATGTCTTTAATAAAAGGCCCTTTGGGGAATTAAAGTAAGTATCCAGACTGTGGCATGTTATACTGACAGGCTTGGGAAATTTGCCTCAAACCGAATCTTGTCGTATCTTCCTCCAGCGACCTGTTAAATGCCAGGAGTGGTACCTGTTTCTGAGATTTCTTGTGATTATTAAATAAAAAATTAGAAGCATGTGAAGTAGCCCTGCTATATACATAAGCATTTAATAAAAGTTAGCTCTATCTACCATCCTATTTGGACTTTATCATTCGTGCTGTCTTTGTGTTCATTTTCAAGTATACTTGGAAGACATGCTCCGCTTGCCTTGAGCACTCACCTTTCCCTCTCTGCTTTCTGCCAAAGGAAAAGACCAACAGCAGAATCCTGCCTTTCCCATTTATGGCTGCAGCAGTGGGACTTTAGAAGCTTGTTTCATCCTGAGGAAACTTCAGGTTCCTCTCAAATTCAGGACCTGACCCTCAGGTCCTCAGAAGATAAGACCCCCAAGCCCTCCTGTAATGGAAGCTGTGGAGACCGGGAGGACAAGGAGAACATCCCTGAGGACAGCAGCTTAGTTTCTAAAAGATTTCGATTCGACGACTCCTTGCCCAGCCCCCACGAACTCGTTCCAGATTTGTTCTGTTAGCATTTTTCTCTGTGACTCATCTGGACTCACTTGGAAATTTGAAATCTTCTGGTGTGAGATTGTGTTTGTAGCTTCGTATATAATATGTTTATATTATAAATGCACTTTTGCTTAGCAGAACTTAAAGAACAGTTTAAATGCTAGGCTTCTATTAGCTAGCAGATCATTTCCTGTCCTGAAATTGTTTTACAGAGAAAAATATTTAAATATATGACAATAAATGTAAATTGTGCATATGAGTACACATGCAAGTTCAGTTGGACTTATGAAGTTATATTATGGTTAGTAAAGATTGAACAAAATGAAAACAGGAATTTAGGAGGTTCTCTCTAAGGCGAGCCCTGAACCATAACTCTGTTAAGAGAGTTTGGGGAACTGTTGTCAAGGGCACACCGCAGTATGTACTGCTTTATAAATACTCCAGAGACAGTCTCTAATGAAAACACTTCTCGGTTACCAATAGCTTGAAACTGTAAGATTATCTCTGTGTGCTATGTGCTCTGTGAGAGGGCACAGCCAACCAGAGCAGGGAAGAAGCCACACTGATCCAGGCTGTTTCTCTGCAAACTGAGTCAAAGCTTGACATCATTTCCAACTCATATATTTTGTACATGCATCATATATCCGATCTAGTAAGAGCTGGACAATGGATATACATGATATGCAAATAAAAGAGGCGTTCATCCTCGAGAATTCTTAGAGTAGAGGAGAATTGGGTAGTACTGAACATGTTCTAATTTCAGTCAGATATATTCATAAAGGGAAGTGTTAGGTTCAGGCAGCTGACTTAGTGTTGGGTGTCTCCTAAGTCTCAGGATACAAGCCCATCATTTAGAGCATAGGCACTTTTGGAGTTGTTGTATGAAATTCTAGTGAGTGAGGAGGCGTGACATGCAGCTATCTTCAGGTTCCCTGTGTGTGTGCTCTGCTGGAAGCAACACATGAGAGAGTCCAGTATTGTCCGTGGTCAGTATCTATGTACAATCCTGATGGGAAGGGCCTAGGGACTGCTTTTGAGATTTCCCACTGGTGTCCACTTTAAGGTCTGTAATAACATCATGTTAAGATAACAGATCTCATAAATATGCTACTCTATCAGACTCCATTGCCAAAACAAATTAAAAGCCTGTTTATTGAAGTGGGTGTTAGTCTAACAACCTGTAAATTCTTGAAATTGTTAATAAAATTCCGAATTCTTTAGATAACTTGAAACTATTTAAATTGAGCATTGGCGTCTTTGTTTGACTAAAGGTTGAGTTCCTTTTACACCGTTGTTATTTTTAAAGGAAAAGTTGTTTGCCTTTTGTATGTGTGTGCATATGTGTATGTGTACAGGCATATGTATATATATGTAGATAGATAAACTATAGCCTTTAAAGAACTTCTTGTTAGATATTCTTTCCTTGTGTATTATGCTTAACTCAGGTGCCAAAGGGGCCCTCTTATCGGAATTATAAGTATGCACATACATTCTTTAAGAAGTAGTCTGTTGGTCCAAGAAGCCAAACACTGAAGATGCTAAATTTAACTCTTGTGTTTGTGAAATTGAAAAGCTGTTGGTAAATTATTGATTGGTCGTGTACTTTCCATCAGTGTTAATTCAGGAAAAGTCATTAGTAGGTCATTAGGAAATGTGGTTACTTTTCTAAATGGTGGTATTTTATTGTAAAACTTTAAAAAGTATTATCCTAGACACCAAAAGTAAGCATTTGAAATTTTAATTTTAAGTCACTTGTTTGAAACCACTTCTTATTGTCTAGATTTTTTTTCTGAGAAATCCTGAGATAGTTTGCATGGTCCCCTTAGTTAATGGGCTACCAAGTTGTAAACTCCCATACCTTTCCTGGGGACATTGCTTATTGTAAAACAGTAGCTAGTGGTTGCACACAGTAGAAAACAGTCTTTCCATAAAAGTGAATTTACAAATTCCCCATGTTGAAGTGTGGAAATAAATGTCTTTTAAGAGAATTAGTCTGAATCGGCCCTAATTTTTACTCTTCTGCCCGCCAAGGTTGAAGAACAAGTTTATCTAGATGTGTCATTTCTCCTGACTCTGGAGAGTCCCTCTGAGCATCAGGCACACCTGAAGTGTGATAGCCCACAAAACTCAAGTTGCTCTTTCGGATGGATCTGCATGGGTGGGATTGGAACCTGTGGTGCATAGAAGGCAATGGGGTTGACCTTTTGATTACTTCGCCACTGAGTTTACCCAGTTAACAGTGGAATTCTTACCACACTGCAGATTACTCCAGCAGCACTGCCTCCGCAGTCTGTAAGGACTTAGAAGGAGTCACCGTTTCTTCATGTGGAAAATGTCAGCTGAACCAAGTGTCTGGTGATAGATTTTCATTGTGGCACAGATCCTTCATTTTGGATGGGTTACAAATGGTTCACAGGCTGGAGTTTAAATAACCTTCTAAGAAGCATTTGCAAGTCTTGGCACTTCAGAACTGTCTACTTCTGCTAGCCTGAAATTTGGGTTTGATAACCAACTTAGAATCCTGTCCTGTTGTTTAAATTATTGTACTTCAATTTCAAGTTGTGCTAAAATTATCTGACTTCCAGTTGGAGGGGCATTATTCACAAAGGAATATTCCAGATTAAAACCCCAAAAGGCTGCATAGTGTTAGCTTAAGAGTCCTTGTTGCTAAAAATTAAAAAGCATTTTTGTTTTTTACATATACCTTATGTTTTAAAGCAATTAAACCCTGCTGTTCTCAAATCCTTCACTGGAAGGTGTAGCTTTGAACACAGGTGGTCTTTCAGCTCTCTTTCCAGTTCAGTTGTGTTTATTTGTTCCTATCTATTGGAAAAACTGTGCAAGTTTGAAAACAAATAGGCCTGTCCCCTAGTAGTAATGTCAGTACCTGATGCTGTGCTATGCACTGAATAAAATTTGAGAGGTCTACATCTGTGACCGAGGTAGCACTGATCCCATTGTTCGCGATGTTAACAGTTAATACTGTATAAAGCTCCCACCCTTGCTGAGTGCAGAAGCTTTGCTCCTTGAGAAATGTTTCTTTTCTCTAACTTCTTATCTTTTTTTTTTGGTCAGCCAGCCTGAATAGAACCTCACTTAAATGTACCACGTTTCCAAAACTATATAATCTATATTTCTGGGTTATTAACTTTGAACTGGCTGGAAATCGTAGTCTATGCTTATAATGCCAGCACTGAAAAGACAGGCAGAAGGACCTTCTACACACTCAAGGCCAGCCTGGTCTGTATAGTGAGTCCCAGACCAGTCAGATTACCTAGCGAGACACTATCTCATAAAATCAAAAACAAAAACCTATTCTTGCTGTTAGTGCTGAACTATGGCTACAAGTATCAACTCTGGAACCTGTCCTGTCTAACACTAAATCTACAACCCACATCACAGTCTTCTAGTATAAGGACCAAGCACACAGCATAGCACATCAGTATGTCAACATCATGTTAATCCGAAATCCTTAAAGGGGTGTTTTTTAAGGTACTAAAAGTTCTGTGAAAGTATATTGCTTTACAGTATGAGGTTTACCTCCACTGAGAGCAAGTTCTGTGAGGTGATTTTCTTTTTTTGAGAAATTGTCAAAACAAGATTATGGCAGAAGCCACAAATTATTTTTCTGGCAATTTTAGGCTCCAAAGCCTCTCTGAGACCAGCTGTTTGTGACCTGTTCTAAATCAAAGTCACCAAGAGACTGCAACTGAAGACAGTGTGCATGGACAACAGGAGAGAGAAGGCTTCTGTTTCCCTTTCGAAGATCTGCCTTGCATAAAGGGGGGAGAGGCGAATTTTGGTGGGAAATGCTTTAACTTTAAATTTTTTATTTCTAGCCCCTAGAAATAAAGCAAACCTACACGTGTGCACTCTTCTAGATAAGGAAATCAAAGTGACACCAATTTCACAACATCCTCTGGAATCCATATATACTTAGCATTTTCACTCAAAAGAAATTTTAGCACATGTAAAATTTGGGGTTCAATCCTTAGCATCACCAAAAAAGTCTCCCCTAAAACAAAACCCAACTTCACTCCACTCCCAACACCACAAAAGGGAAAAAAAAGAAGGAAAACCCAAAACCTTTTTCATTTTTTTTATATTTATTCATTTTACATTCTGTTTACTGCCCCCTCCCAGTCACCCCCTCCCACAATCCTTCCCCCATGACCCCTTCCCTTCTCTGAGCAGGTGGGGGCCTTCCTGGGTATCCTTCTACTCTGGTACTTGAAGTCTCTTCGAGGTAAGGCACTTCCTTTCCCACTGAGGCCAGACAAGGCAGCCCAGCTAGAAGAGCATATCCCACAGACAGCCAACAGCTTTTGGGATAGCCCCTGCTCTAGTTGTTCGGGACCCACATGAAGACCAAGCTGCACATCTGCTGCAGATGTGTGGGGAGGCCTAGGTCCAGCCTGTGTATGCTCTTAGGTTGGTAAAACCAAAAACCTTTAATGTTCGTTTATCAGCAATGAAAAAATAAGACCAGTTTTCTCCTCAGGAAGTATGCAGTGAAATCAGAGTAAAGTCAGTTTTATTTTAAGCAGAAGAAAGGACATGCTCATTCTGACACACAGGCATCCTTCCCATGTGGGAGCAGCATGGGCAGAGGCCAAGGATGCAGGAGAAAGTCCTTCAATCCAACCAAAGAGCAAGGAGCCTCTAGGACACGAACTCAGCTTGCTTCTGTTTTGATCACTGATAGTATTCTGCAAATACACTAAGCGCCAGGAGTGTTGCATTGGGAGAAACAAATTTAAACAGGTCGAAGAATATTGAGGCCAACTGTACATGATAAACTATGAAGTGTGCTGGAAAAAGTGATGTGTGAAACTGGGCAATTCAGTCTGTGGTGAGGAAACACATCTGTGAAATGGCATGCCTTGCCTTGCAATGAACATCCAGGCTTTACTGTCTTCTTCTGGCACATAAATGGTTCCAGATTTTTTCTTTTCAGCCCAGATTTTCTTCCTGGTCATTAAGTCAGGTATCATTTATATTGGATATAATCTAAACATCCCCAAATATGTCATATCCCTTAAAAAAGCACATCACCTCTCCCCTATATTCCCTCTACTTCTAGACCCTTGGCTCTGTACCGTCTCTTGCTTGAGACAGCATCACTTACACATATATGACACCTGGGATCTCTAGATGTTATTGCAATTTTTATAGTTCCTTACTGCACCCCTTTCAACTTATAATTCATATCTCCTTACTGCATCTTGTAATCATCTCTTGATGCTTACTACTCAGTTTTCAGTCTAGATCTAGGTTGTCTAGAGCATGTATGTATATTGGAGTCAGCAAAGTTTTTCTCTAAAAGGCCAGTTGCTGGACCTGGAGAGATGACTCGGTGGTTAAGTGTGGTTATTTGCTGTTTTTGCCCACCTGAGTCTGGTTTCCAGCACTCATATCAGGTGGCTCACAATTAACTCCAGCTCCGGGGGATCTAACATAGTCTTGTGACCTCCATGGGCACCCGCACACACATGTGCATTCTAGCACACAGACACACTCACAAATTGACATAATTGAAATTTAAAAAAAAATCTTTTAAAGGCCAGTTGTTAAATGTTGTGAGTTTAATAAGCTAAACAGCTTCTACTTTAACGATTAAATTATCATCACAAAGGCAGCTGTCAACAATGTGAGTTATTGTTTCCAATAAAAATGTATTAAGATAGACAAAGGAACATTAGTCAATCCCAATCTATATGTTCATTACAATGATGTTTTACTTGTTCTCCTGGCTCTAACATGATTAAGATGGGAGGAGAGGCCAAAAAGAGACAGGGCTGTGGCTGAAGAGATGGCTCAGCAGTTAAGAGCAATTATAGCTCTTGCAGAGGACCAGAGCCCACATCAAGTTGCTCATAGGGGCGTCTAATTCCAGTTTCAAAGGATCCAATGCCCTCTGGCCTCTACAGACACTTGCAAGCGCATGGTACACATAAACTCACACAGGCACCCATACATACACATAAAAAAAGTAAAAGGGCAGTGTAAGGTCAACAGATAAGGGAGAAATGACTCATCTGAGTTTACTTTGTCCAACAAGTGGCCCTCTGGGAAGATTAGGAAACACTCATCAGATCTATCAATTTCAACACAATGGAGAGTTTACAAGTAATTAACCCAAGAGGGAGAAAGTAATGGTCCATGGGTAGAGATCATTTTTCCCAAGAGATCTGGAGGAAGAGAATAAAAGTTGGAAGGGTTTAAGCCATGCTACTAGAACAGAGAGGGCTTGAAGGATGTCTGTGGGTGGGGAAAGTCGACTTGGTGTAAGTAGCCAATACCTAGGATTTTAAGATGCTTGGGGATGACAGCATGCCAGCAAAAGCATGCCAGCAAAAGCATGCCAGCAAAAGCGGTGCCACATGATCACAAACAGAGGGGTCAGGCTTGCTAGAAGAAGGTTTTTGTCAGAGAGAAAAACAGAGTGAAGGAGGTGGAAAGGGTTGTAACTTGAAGAGTGAAACTTTAGCAAACTGGGCAACAGAAGAGGTCGTTCTTTAAAAAAAAGATTTTATTTCAAACTATTTTAAAATTTATTTAAATTTTAAAATTTAAATATAATTTGATCATATTCTTCCCTTCCTCCAAGTTCTTCCAGATCCTCTCCACCTCTCTACCCACCCAATTTTAAGTTCTTTTTTCAAAATTCGAAACAAACCACAACATACCCCCAAAACTAAAAACACAAAATAAAATCACACCCAAAAATATAAAAAGCAAAGCAACCTCCTACTAAACTATAACTAAATAAAATCACAGACACACACACACACACACACACACACACACACACACACCATAAAAACCTGTGGAGTGCCTTCAGGTCAACTACTCCTGAACATGAGGCCTGTCCTGGAATGGTTCACCCAGTGTCAGTCTACTGGAGAAAACTGGTTTTCCCTTTCTTAGCAATTATAAGTGACCATTCAGTTGTTAAACTTTTAGTTTGCATTCACTCATTCATTTTTTAAAAGTATAACAATAAAACATAATATGATAACATGAAAACTATCACATCAAAATTGGACAGGACAAACCAACGAAAGGAGAAGGGTCCAAGAAATCTTGAGTCAAGTGGATAGAACTTATGGTCTATCACCAATACTGAACATCCTGGCCTGTGATTAAATAGTTGTATAGAGTGTGGGTAAGCAATCTTCATAATGCAAATTTATGATGTCAACCGTATTTTTCTCTCTCATATTAAAAGATTACTTCTGCATTCTAGAGGGGAGGTCATTGATGTCTCCATTGGAACTTTTATTTGCAAATATCTGAGCATGTGTGGGAAGGGACTTTTAAAAAGTGGGAAAGGAAACAAGGAGAAAGATATTTACACGTTAGAGTGAGCTCTTGCCCATTTCCCTAATTTAAGGAGAAAACCTCAGGATTTTTTTTTTTTTTTTGGTTTTTCGAGACAGGGTTTCTCTGTATAGCTCTGGCTGTCCTGGAACTCACTCTGTAGACGAGGCTGGCCTCGAACTCAGAAATCCACCCACCTCTGCCTCCCAAGTGCTGGGATTAAAGGTGTGCGCCACCACTGCCCGGCCCTCAGGATCTTATAGACAGTGGTCCATTGGGAGCTTCCAGGGCTAAAACAGGACCTAACGGGTTAGGTGGGGTAGCTATGCTTTTTTGATTGAGGAATACAAGGCAGAAAGGGAAGGGGGAAGGGGGACACTGATCTAACAGGAGTCAATGGGCCGTGTTGTGCATTCTCTTTAATGTGGAAAAGCCTCATGAACAGAAATGTTGCTATTATAGAAAAATAGATTTCATGTAACCAGATCTAACAATACAGAAGCCACCAACATAAGAGCTCAGTGCAAGTTCTTAAAGGTAAACGCTGAAAATCCTATCCATTGGCTTCCCTGTCAGCCATAATCAAGCCCCTTCTCCCTTCCCTGCCTCCGACACAGTGGCTATTCCAGCTCGCTTGGAATTGAAGATGAACTGGAGGTCTGTTGGGTCACTGGTTTATTGAGAAAAGCCAGAAATGGTGCTGAGGGCTCCCGACATCTCAGGTGTAGACTATTCCATCACCTTGGAACTTTGAAAGGAGGAATGAAGAAATCCGGGAGGTACTGGTGCTGCCATGGTTGACTCACTGACATCACTGAAGTGCCAGAAGCTGCGAGCTGCGATCTCCTTGTCTTGTCAGTATGCAATAGTAATAAAGCTCTATTTAGCTAAACTGCTTTCTTCGAGGCTTTCTGACATTAGCAATTGAGAGAATTTTAATCTACACAATTATCTTTGTTACCCAAATTCTTATTCTGGCCAAAGTGTATGGCACAGCATTCTGCTCCCAAGTACAATTTACAAGCACACATTCTCATGTGTTTCTACTGCCATCTTTCTCCGCGATTTTAATTTGCCTAGGGGAATCCCCAAGTGAGATATCTAACGTACATTGCATTTCGTAATCACTTTGACACAGCTAACATCTCTTTGGACATTATCTATGGACACTTGTAACGGTGCTAGATGGCAAAGCAATGTGGTTCAAGGGTGTTCACAACTTTACTTATCCAAGAATGGAATGTAAATTATTTTGTGAGAGTTAAAGCATTTTTGTGCACACACAGTTACTTGTTGATGTGACAAAATACCAGACAAGAAGCAATTCAGAAGAGGAAGGGTTTGGTTAACCTTTATAGCTCATCAAGGTGAGGAGGGTGTTGTGACAGGAGGATGAGCCAGCTGATCATGTTTCAGCCATAGAAAGAAAGCTGAGATAGACCAGAAGTGCGCAAAGGCTAAGATCCTCAAGGACCATCCTCCAGTAGTTCTTCTTACAACAACCTTCCAGGACTGCCGCTAACTTGGAACCAAGCGTTCAAACAGGTGAGCCTGTGGGGAGACATTGAACCACATTGTAGAGAAAGGGCTGCGAAGGCAGGCCTTGGACCTGAGAAGACCACTTTCACCACTCCGCCACTCTGTATGTTTCACATCCATGTTAGGAATCATGTTAGGAATCAGTAGCTGCTTCTGGTACACCAGGCGCTGGCTCTTGCGGTTCCAAGATATCCCAAAGACCTTTCCTAGAGAGAAAGTCATTGCCATGGAGTTTTGCTCAAGACTCAGCTTGGCCATGCCTGGGCTTCCAGAACTTTCTCTTTCTCAGCTTCTCCTCCATTAACACATTACATTTTTGTGATATTTCCTATAACTCAAAGTTAAGGTCTTTTTATATCTTTGCATTCTTACCAAATGTATCTTGTGACAACGGAAAATCTCCAATATTTTCCTATATGGTTTTCTTATAGTCAGATACACATGTGTACATACCTACAGTCATATGTTTCTATGTCCTTATATGGAAATACAAAAGGTTTTCTTATAGGAAGTAAATCAATCTTCCAACTTGATGAAGTATATAGACTTCTTCTCCTTAGAATGCATTACTAAGGAGACTTTTAAAATACTTCCAGTGGAGACAACAAGCATAAATGTGGCCAGAATCAAATGAATAATCCTTCACTTATAGGCCTATGCCAACCTATGCTGTAGTCCATCCTTAGAATAAGAGAAAAAAAAGGATTATTTTATAATTAGTTCAGAGGATTCCACCCTCTGTGGTTCACCACAGGAATTTAAATTTAGTGATTATAATACCCCTTTGAAAGACCAAAGGAAAGATATATGCTAATTATCTCGATATTTCTAGCCAGATTGTAAAATGCAACTGGGTCACCAATTACGCAGTTGCAAGTGTACAATCAGCCCAGCTATGCAGAATGACAAACAAACACAAAATATATCGGTAGAAATTATAAGACAGACTTACTGGACAAACAAGACAGCAGATTCTGTTGTACAGTGTGTGCTCCAACCCCTTCAGTCTGTAAAGCAATAATCACACATGAGCCTATAAGATTTTTTGTTTTTCTCTGGTTTCTCCCTTGAAACCTTGGTTATTTCATGACTAAATTTCATAATTTGCATAACTGAATTAACTGTTTATATTGTCTTGCTCAAAGTCAAATTTTCTGGATGAAATATTCTAGCTTATTTCTTCCTTTGAAGTCAGTTGTTAGCCCAGTTGAATGGGAACGTGATTAGGTTCTAAACTGAGAGGTGCACAAAAAGGCCTCTGGAGTAAATGAATATTTAAGTAATCACAGACTAAAGACCATTGAAAACAAGTTTAAAGGGAGAGAAAGCGCCTGGCCATTTACTGAGAGGCCCTTTTGGCTGCTGTAACCTGTGTGAGCATCAACTGCTTCTTTCTCTTCCAGAAACAGCAGCCATCAGCTGTTTGCTTCTTTGATTCGTTCTGGTCCTAATTCATTTAACACTAATGATTAAGCATGAGACACTGCAAATGAACCTGTCTCCTTTCTTCCCAGAAGTTGAGTGATTACTCTGGCCACTGGCTGGGACTTTTATATTACTAAATTTGTTAGAGATTTAATTACTTTGGCTTTGCTCCAGTATTCCTGAACAAACATGCCAAACAACCTCACAATATTGGATCTAAATAGTCAGCCTCATTCTGAACTCTCTTTACAGGATGTGTTGTTACTGAATGGGTGTTTGTTTGTCTATGTGAAAAATATTGCCTAGGGCTATGTGTGCATTCTGAGATATGTAATGCATAAATGTGAAAAGAACAAAGTGGGTTAGAGAACCCTCCATGAGTCCGGAGTTAGACCTGGCTCTTGTAGTCATGCTGTTTCATGAACTTCACATGTTCAGTCTGCAAATGAAATGCCACTCTCCTTGTTCAGGTAAGGAAGCAGAGATGCAGTTAGGTGACCTTCCAGAGGTATCTAATGAGCAGATGCTGGGATTCGCCAGCACCTAGATTTTCCTGACTACTAATGCACGACTTCCTGCCATAGTCCCACCCCCTAGCCTTTTCTCCTTCCTGCCTTGTAAGTATAATGTGTTTTTAAAAGACATTTGTCATATATTCTTTGCCCTTAGAGCATACTAAAATAGAACTAAATTTTCCAGGAATCATTTTAAAACTAGAGAAAGTGTGGAGCCTGATCATTCTTTGAAAATAGATAAATTCTAATTTTTGCATGGTTGAAAACTGAAAATACATCACAAAGTCAATGAAATTTGTAGCATAATATTCTACATTGTAATATGTGTTGCAGAATACAATGTGGTAATGTTAGACAGAGATATGCAATGTCTCTATACTATGCCATTTTTACTGTATACAAATAGATATTGTGCTGGCTACTTCCATCTACATGTGATTTGCTATACTTGAATCAGATTGGTTGGTCTTCTTTAATCACAATGTGTGAGAGGTACTGATAAGCATGGTTCACACTGGAAGAGCTTCTCCAGGAGGGGTGATCATCATATGCTCTGAGGCAAGAAATGCCTGACTCATCCAAAGAACTGAGTCTCCAGGAGAGTCACCCCCAGAAAGAGGTAAGGGGAGAAGAGAGCGGTATGGGCAGGGATTGACTTAAGTTTAGTTTTCCCCTCAGGCGCAAGGAGCTCCTCTTTAAAGAATTTTAAGGTTGGGCTTGACATAATCATATTTCATGTTTTAAAGGTCTTCTTATGGGCATATTGTGGAGGACATGTTGGTAAGGATTAGATCTGAGAAATGCCATGTAGGGACATGGTTCCAAGGATCCTGGCAAGAAGATGGGGATGTGGGGCTCAGAGAAAAGGAAGGATTCCAACAAAATCTGACAGACTGAACTGATAAAGTCTCCTGGTTATTTGTCTGTGTCCCATGGGGGAACAGTGTTCAGAATCATGCTCAGGGTTTCCTTTTAAAGTGAGTTTGTATGGTTGTGAATTTAGTAACACAGAGTACAAGGATAGAGGAGCAGGTTATGGACAAGACAATTCAGTTTGTCTTGTGTTGTTGGAATGCTAGCTTTTAAAAAGATGGTTTGGAAAGCACAAACACATAAACATAGGTGTTGTCTGCAAGAGAACAAGATGACAAAGTCAGAAAGAACTGAGCTGGAAACACAGTTCAGGCCTGATCTCAGTCATATACTCTTCAATAGGATCTCACAAGGAGGAGACAGGGTGGAAGGAAGTGATTGAAAGAACTATGAGAAGATAAAGACTCCATTCTCATGGAGCATCTGCTGTTCCCATCCAGAGAGGAAAAGCTACTTCACTGGGTGTGTGGGGTGTGCGCTGACACATAAGGGCTGCTGGTACATAAAGCGTCTCTCTCTGTTGCTATCCATGCAACCTTCCTTATCCATGAAGTCTAAGTAGCCAGTTCTTTCCTTGTTATGAAAATCCCTGATAGACTAAGGTACATTCATATAAAAGTGAAAATGACTAAGTGTAAACCATCCCCAGAAACAGGTGACCTTTCCCCCAAAGTGGCCACAGAAGCATTGGAGACCTCTCATGCTCTCCCACTGCCTTACCCCCCCCCTCTCTCTCTGCAAACCCTCCCCCCATCTCTGTTATGCCAATCACACAAACAGGCAACATGTGTGAGCTGTCAAAATACAGTGGAAAGTTAAAGAAGTGCCAGCTAGATCAACTGACCAGAACGATCTTTTTCTTGGAAAGGTTAGAAATGGGAACAGCTTCGTATACATGAATGTTGCACAGGGCTACCCTCTGAGCCAAGCAGCTGCTATCTTGGGGAGTTCCGATGTGCCACTTGCAAAGGATTACTCTAGCTTCTTGGCTATTTTCATGCCCTCATAAAGGGGTGGGGGAGGTCAGAGACCCTCTCCCTACCACCTGCTATATACCATGCCGTCTTAATTACATTGGCCTTGGAGGGGCTAGACTATATGAGACTATGGCAGGAGCCCTGTGTAGGTGGGGATGGGAAAGCTACCAGTGCTGGTAAACTTTCTGCTGCGTCGTTTTCCTGGGGAGCATCTGAAGGACTCTAGCCAGCCTGAGCATGGTACACATGGCAGGCCTTGCCCTTCTCCCCCATTCCCTCTGCCCTGCTAAAACTCTTGGATTACATTCCTAAAGCCAGCTACCAAGGTCTATTCCCTTATTTGGCCACGTCCTCCCGCAGAGGCTGACTACCAAGGTCCAGCTATCAAAGTATTGAAGTCCAGCAATCAAAAGCCCCCTTTTGGATGCCCCAATTAACATGCCCAATTAAAATTAAACACCCCATTCTAACACACGGGTTCCCTTTTTACCTTTATAAACTGCCGTTTGCCTATGAGTCGTGTCTGTTTCATCTCTATCCAGAGGCAGTCCTTTGTTTCCCTGGGACAAATACCCTTACCCTCTCCCTTGTTGCCTTCCTCTTCTCCCTTGTCCTCTGTCTCCTGTCTTTGTCTCTTATTCCCTGCCCTTTGTCCCTCTGTGGCAAATAAATCTTCTTTATGCTGAGAACTTGGTCTTGGGGTGTCTTGTGTTGAATACCCATGCCTTCTGTAAGGAAGCCTGATAAACTCATTGGTTCCCTGGAGATAACTTTGGTAGAAATGTGGTTCATCTTATCTTCGGAACCTTAGGAGGTGGGGTAGATGTTCTTTATGTCTCTCCTTGGGAAGAAGTGTTAGCAACAATAAAGTTTATAGAATTATTAACCAATTTGTTATGACATATCTAACCTTTGAATGTAATTAACCCTATTTCATTCTCTAAATAGGGAGTGCTCTGTATTAGTTTTAAATTTACAGTAAAAAAGAAAAACAGTGAACTAAATTAAAAATTCTCTCATTGTTCTCTAGCTTGCTTCAGTGTAAACTCTATTGTCCAAATACCAAGCATTTTTGAGCTGCAATCTGAAACTCTACCTGGAAACGGCAGTAATTATAAGGTAAATTCAAGCATACTAAAGAAATGTGTCACCGAATGCTGCTTGGTGGTCAGGAAAACACTGCTTGAGTACGGCACCACTGTTATCTCACAGTAAATTTGCCTATGCTTTGAATAACTTGTGTTTGTATATGCTGTGTGCACGTATTTGTGTGGGGGTGGGGTAGTTTGTGTGTGTGTGTGTGTGTGTGTGTGTGTGTGTGCGCGTGCACATGTATGAGTGTGAGCCTGCAAGGGCAAGTGCCTGAGACTGACACCAGGAGTCTTCCTAAATCGCTGTCTAGCTCATTCATCAAGGTTGGGTCCCTCAACTGAACCCAGAGCTAGCCCATAGCAGCTTGCTTGCTCAGCGAATCCTGTTTCTACCTTCCTAGTAGCAGAATTACAGGCAAGCTGCTACACCCATTCAGCATGTACGTGGGCTTTGGGGAATCTAGATCAGGCACCATATTCAGTGAGCCATCTCCCAGCCCTCTACTTTATTTTATGAGACAAGGTTTCTCACTGAACTTGGAGTTGAAGCTTTGGCCTGACCAGCCAGTGAACTCCAAGATCCAGAGTAATGGGCTGCTTTATATGGCTGCTGGGAATCTGGACTCGGGTCCTCACTGATGTCTACAGAAAGCACTTCACCATCTTCTCAGCCCAAGATGACAGTTTTTATGAAGGTTTAATTCACACGTAATAAATAGGCCCACTTGAAGATTTAAAATGTAGGTTAATATTTTTGTTTATTCACAGGCTTAGGTGACCAATAACACTAATTCCAGAATATAACATCCTCCCCAATGAGAAATCCAGTATTTGCTACTAAACACGTTTACTGTAAACCTTCTTAGCCTATGACAACCACTAATCTCTTGTCTGTCACTGTGGAGTAGCCCATTCTAGACATCTCATACAAATGAAATCCTAAAATATGACTGGCTTCTTTTACTCAAGATATTAACATTTATAAATGTTATAGCATAAATCAACATTTTCTTTCCTTTTTCTTACAGAATAATATTATGTATATATATATATCACATTTTGTTTATCCTTAGTTGTTAGATATTTGACTAATTTCTACATATTGGTTAAAAATAAATCTTGTTTAATCAGGGGCATTTATGTACACACTTTTGTGAGAAGGCATGCTCTCATTTCTTTTGGTCATATACATAAGGTAATATGATAACCGACTGACCGACACATTGCTTTCTGGTTTACAACCTAAAGATACAATGTTCTCCCCTATCCTTGTGTCAGTCCATGTTGTGTTGTGCTGTGTGTGTGCACCACACGTGCACTTGTGTGGTATGTATGTGCTGTGTGTATATGTTTGTGTGTGTGTTTTGTGTGGTGTGTGTGTGGTATGTATGTAGTGTGTGTATATATTTGTGTGTTTTGTGGAATGTGTGTATATATGTGTGTGTGCATGCATGTGTGGTATGTGTATATATTTGTTTGTGTGTTTTCTACAGTGTGTGTGTGTGTCCTAGTGGTGGGCAGTGCCATCTCTGCATAGTTTTAATGTGCCTTTTCAAGATGACCTATGTTCTTGAGTTTCTTTCATGTGGTTATTGACATTTGTATATATTCTTTGGAGAAATTACTTCAAATATTTTGTCAAATTTAAAATGGAATAGTTTCTTTTTTATTACGTTTTGTGGAAGTTGTGTATATAGTCTACATACAGGCAAGCCTCCACAAAGCCTTCAGAACCTTCATCAAAGAAAAGAAATATTAGATAAAAGATATCTGATTTGGGCATGAGGATGTGTGTATGTGTGTGTGTGTGTGTGTGTGTATGTGTGTGTGTGTGATAATCAATGCCTTTCAGATACAGTTGGTTCATAGTTTAGCAGGAAAAGCTTCTTATCGCTTGAAAAACAAAGCATCTTAAAAATGTAAAACTACACAAAACATAGAGACCATTCGTCAAATTCTGACATATTTTTTCAGTAAAGTACTGTTGTCTTCAGAATAGACATGGAGTACTATCTCTTCAATCTTGGGTTATCAGCACCAGTGGGAAAAGCTCCACATGTGTAATACAGTTTCACCTGCATCTAGAAACACATACAGCAAAGTGTAAAAAGATGCATCCATGCTGTACTTGGGGAGTGTCTTCACAGTCCTGTTAAAGGCTTGTTCACCAGCTTGTGATACTGTCAGGAGGAGGCAGAATAGTGGAAAGCAGTTGGGTTACTGGGGACATGGGTCCTGGTCCCTTCCTCAGTCCTTACCACTTGCTGTCATAAGGCAACAGGCCTGCTCAGCAACAAGTCACCTGATACCCCAAGTACAGGGACAAGTGACAGTACACTGAAGCTCTGAATTATACGCCAAGATATACCTTCCCAAATTGTAAGCTGATTATCTCAGGGGTTTTCCTATAGGAGCAGAAAGCTGACTCTCTGATCCAGTTTTCTGTTCCTGTGACAAATAATTGGAAGAAACAATTTTAAGTAGTGAGGGAGGGCTTATTTTGTGTGTGGTTTCAGCCCATGGAGAGCTGGCCAGATGGCTTGAGATCTGAGGCAAGACAGACTATGATAGTAACAAGAATGTGCATGACTTTGGTTCCCCTCATGATGTCAAAAAGCAGAATGAGGGAACAAAGGATGAATCTAGGGACAGGATTTGACTCTCAAATGCACAGCTCCTAGGGCCGACTTCCTCCAATGAGGCTCATTTCTGAACTCTACTTCTCAATAATACCATGGGATTTTGAACCTAGCAGTGAACTAATACATTGAAGATAGAACTCTTGTAACCCCATCAATTTTCCAAACCCCCACATCTGAACACTGTTGCATTACAGACTGTGATGTGCCCTTCTCCTGGAGAGACAATTTTTCCCCTAAATAAAGCTTCAACCCAGACCAAAGAAACCATTGCACCCAACTTGAGGAGAGTGAACCAACAATTTTAACTGGGGTTTCTTTCAGGTGTAATGTGTGTGAAATTATTTATATGAACATAAGCAATGTTCAGGAGGCTATACCACTGAAGGAAGTGTGCAAGTTTATGTACAGGTCTCATGGGGCATTTCACATGCAGACCAGAGCACAGAAGAGCCCATGGAATTACTTCAGGCATATAACCTGGATTCCACTGTGTGGATTTTTTTTCAGGCTTTACAATTATCTTTGATGAACATGCATTTTCTTTTATAATCAGGCATTTTACTAGAGAGGTGGAAAATTGTCTCAGCAGGAGCATAAAAATTGTAAAATTAAAATAATAGATTATCTTTAAAGATCTGTGATTTGGGAAGTCTGAGATGGTATTTCCTGACACTGTATTATATCTGTTAAAATAAAGTCATCTTTCCTCCATTTATCTTGGACTTCATTTCTCCAAGTGTTTAAGTTGCTTCTTGGAGGGTAGCTTGGAAAACTGAGGTACATTTCCTTGTTCAGAAACAATACTTTGTGGAATTGGAACACCCCGTACATTTTCCAAGATCTGGAAAATCCTGATCAAAGACCAGTTTTGTTTTCTTTCTGTTTTTCTTGCTTCATGTATCTTTGAAATAGAGGCACATAAGTCTTTGAAAACATTTTTTGTGCCATAAAATTTCCTGTACCATGTTTTCCTGAGGCTGAGGATATTCCCATGAAGCAGGCAAGCAGTGGATCTTTGGCCACAGTTCTTGCAATTGCTGTCATTTCAAGACAAACCACTAATTTCGGAGGAATTCACTCAGAGCTAAAAAAGATTTCTTTGTAGGAGACTCCTTGAGTCTTCTCCCAGATTTCCCTTGTTCGGAATGCTCTTCAGACACTGTAGTCCTCCCTGCTCACTGTGTGAATGTATTTTGAGACAAAGCTACTTCTGAAAAACAGAATGTTCTGGTGGGTTTGGCTCCACAATACCACAGAGATGCTGGCACTGGGCTACAGACACACGTCCAGAAGTGCTGTTTGCAATTGTGATAGCAATCTTACTAAAAATAAGGGCTTCCCCCCCACCCCCCAGTTCAGAGAGGTGTGGGTAGAAGACAGGCTGCCGCTGTCCTCCAGTCTCCCGAAGGCCTTTCATTTCCTGTTGGGTGTTGATGTTTCAAAGCCTCCACATGAATTATGGGAATGTCCATAAATATTTTTTCACTTCAGTTCTTGTTCTTAACAGAGAATATTGTCTGTAGTTATCATTTTTCTAAATTATATATTTTTAAAATCTAAAACATGAACCTTTGCTTTTTTTTTTTTTGCTGCATTGTTCAAGGCTGAGGAATTTTGTGATGGGATCATACAGCTATGCAACCTAGTTGTAGTTCTTAATGACGAGCTCTATTCAAAGGTGACCTGATCCTAAGGGTTTTCTTTTTGAGTACATTTTCTTGTACTTTTCTGCAGGTTGTCACTGTTCTAGCTGATGGATTATTTTTCCACATAGAAAGGTAACTGTTCCCTTTGCGTGGTACAAAGAGCATGTCCATTTGTCCCTAGTGTCGAGACAACTCATCTCTGGGCAGCATCAATGCTTGCAGATTTGCGTGGAGATTTTCATTCAGCTTTTGAGAACTCTGGTAACACATGCACGGTTTTACAATAAGAAAAGCATCATGCTATTTGAAGTGGGTTGCCTGTTGCCCAACCCTTGTTGGATTCTGTACTCTCCAAGGCTTTATGGAGTCAAGTAAACAACCAAATTTTCATACTTCTGTGAGTTAACTCTAACTGTTACAAGAAAAGGCCACAAGCTGAGTGACTTAAACACTAAAAGTTTGACTTTCCTCAAAGTCAAGTCTGAAGGATGAAGTCCAAGACCAAAGCCAACTCAGTTCCTGATTTTTAGACAGATGTCTTCATACTGCATCCTTACATGATGGAGAGAACCGGATGTCTTTCTCATCCCATGGAGGTTTCGTCTTTATTACCTGCAAAGGCCCAATACTCCAAAGGCCATCACCAGAGACTTAAACCCATGAATTCTGAGACAGACAAAATATTCAGTCCATTGTAATAGCCAACATAGAGAAGATGTACAAGGCTCCCTGAATATCAGAGCTACTGTAATGTCCTTAATGACTCATCCACCCGTATCTGTCTGCAATTCCTGACCTTTCCACCATCTTTCCAGGGAGCAAGCTTAACATTTAGCTGTCTTCCCTTGTGCGACCCCTACATGTGTATTATACAAACCGTCTACAGAGAAGCAGTGGGAGCCTGTGCTTTAACAGAACCTTCAACAAACACTGCGTTTGCTGCTATAATTATATTGATAAAAACTAAAAGAATGTTTTTTTTTTTAACCAAAATATTCTATTCATGATAAGGTGAGTTTTCATATCTGTTTAACAGCATTTAGGAGTTTATATTTAAGAAACTTGTTTTACAGATTTCTTACTGAAAACATTCTATTTTACCTTATTATTTTTAATTAAAGTAGAAATGCACTTATCATAGAAAGTGCAAGAAAATAAATTCAATTTAAACCTCTATAAGGCATCCATGAAGTTTCAGTTAACACATTGCAAGGATATTCTTGCCACACAATGTCCTAACATGCATTATTTTTAATAATTCCATCACCTCGTATTGTGTGAATAGCTCATCTTTTATTAAACCAGTTCACTCACTTTTGGATGTTTCATCTTAAGACTATTCTTTACTGATGACAAAGCAGCTATTATCATTAAAGGTGGATCTCTTCATATATTCACAATTAATTCCTTAAGATAATTTCTTGAATGTAGAATGTCAAGGTCAAGGAATTTGCATTATTTTTTCTTTTAGAAAAAACTGTGATATTTTAAGGTCCATCAACTGAGTTCCCATTATCTTCTGGTGGTTTGTGTACCTTTCATTTTTCTCTTTTTATTGCATATTAAGAAACAAGATTTTAAAAAAATTTTAAAAATTTAAATTTTAAAAAATTTTAAAAAAGATTTTGGTTCAGTCTAAATAATACCAGATCCCAATAACAGATTGAAAACTTGGTTTTAGACCTTTTTTTCCCTGCATTCTTTTTTTAAATTTAGACATAAAGGCCAAGGCCTTTGAAAATAGACAGTGTGATGCCTTCATTGGTGAGTGGGCTGTCTGCTGTGAATGGACACATATGTTGGTCACTGGATGAACTTGTGAAGAAATGGGCAGAAGATGAAGACTATGATGCACAGTAGGCCTTTTCTCACTTAGCTCCAAACCTGAGCACCCAGTAGTCACATTATCTGTGACTACAAGGCTATTGTTGTCAGATACTTTAGGGCTATAAATTCAGCTCCATCTGCAACTGAATCAGAGACCCACATTCTCTTCTCCCAGGGAACTGATACCCAAGCTTGTCTTTGACAGTGATCAAAGATTCTTTTTATGGAAAACGTCAATTATAATAAGCATGAAAGAAACAGTAATATCTTTATTTTCTATCTAACTTAATAACCAAACATGAAAGTGAGAAAATTTCTGCCAAAAACTGTTTAGGAGAAATATTCTGGGCTAAGAAGCTGGAGTAAGGTCTGGAATTTTCAGTGACATAAAATAAACACAAGCCAAACTTTTATGATGTAGACAATTAAAGTTATAAAAAACCTAGCAGAAATATGTATATGTCTCAGTCAAAAAGAGAGGGATATGTTACTGGATGATTAAGATTAATGCCAGCTATTTTCTCTTTGTGGTTGGTGGATTTTTCAAAGTTTGAAAGTTGTCATTTACAGTTGAGATAGCCACTTCTTTGCCTTGTCTCTATCTAAGGCACATCACATCCACCTACACCCACACTGATTCTCTACATTACATATCCACTTGTCTAGGGCTGCAGGTCCCTCCTCTGTACATTACTTAAGAGACTCGGTATGTCCATCTTCCAACTGACTAGTACAGAGTAGGTACCCACTAAACACAAATGTGGGCCATATGATGACAAAACAGAATCATTGGGGAGTCATTGGGGAGTGCCAGTATAGAACATTGAGGGGGCAGTGTTACTTCTGTCACCTCTGCCTGTCAGGTCAGGGACTGGGACTCACAGAGCTGAGGCTTATTTAGGAGAGGTAGCGATAGAGATGACACTATCACACATTCCTAGAAATATACTCCATCAACTACAAGAGAACATCAGCTTTGTGCCATTTTGACCATTCCATAACATTAAAATGATTCATATAATACTGTAAAGGTTATTTTCTATTCTATATGTGTTTATATCTTTTCTCAGTTCCCAATTAATTCTGAGAAACCTATGGTCTGTCCAATGAGGAGGATGAGGTCTGGCAAGAAGAGAGAGGGGAAGAGAGAGTAAAGTCATAAAAATACATGCTAGCATTATGACAGCTGGCACTGAGTGGCAGCTGTGCCTCAGACATTGCTCCAAGTGTCCCACAGATGGGAAGATAATTAATATACAGAATCTTTGTCACCCCAGTTTCAAGGCCGTGAGAATGGAAATCCAGGGATCCAGGCCACAGAGTTCATGGGATAGAAGCCAGGATAGAAACCTAATCAGTTCAAAGCACTGGACTGTTTTGCATCCTTGTTTCTTTGGCATCTGTGCATCTCTAGCCTATCTCTGGGTGCCACTATGCAGCTGATCACCCTTACTTGTGGTTTTAAGAGCCAGACTCCTCCTCTCATCTGTGCTAAACAATCACTACTGGGGATCTTAGACAAGGCATCACTCTTTGTTCCCAATTTTCTTATCTGTCAAGTTCTAACAAGATCCGAAACTATCCTATATTCACTGTGAACATTAAATCTGACCATGGATAGAAAATACTAAGCCTGAGACCTGATATAAAGTAAATCTAATTAATTGCTAAATTGATGTTAGTAGTAATGTGATAAAATATAACACTTTGAAATTGTTATAGGACCCAGTCTGATCAGATTCTCAGAGAGGCATCTGAATTATTAGGACTAAGAATCTAAAGTCAAGCCTGGATAATATAACCACGAATTGTTTGAATCTTGGTGTTAATTAAACCATAGCTTTTGTTTTAGGTCTCTGTCCTAAATTGGTTAACCTAGCTTCTTTAGATCCAGGTATTCCTATCTCCTGATTTTTTAGAAATCTGGATGTTTCTTATTTTTATATCTGAAAAATGTAGTGTTAATCGTAGAGTTTTAGAAATCATGGAAGTAAATAAAGCAAGACTACTCATCTCATGATTTAACAAGAGTGAGAACTCAGTGAATTGTAATTCTTGGCATATGGGTGTTCATTTGATTACATTTGTTCACCATTAAGAAACAGTGTACAGGAAGAAGTGGATCAGGTAGGTGCCCCTGCCATTGTCCTCTAAGCCAGCTGGAGAAGTATAATGCTGATGGAGTTGAGACTCAAGAATACACAGCGAGTCAGCTAAGACCAAGAAGAGGAACATTTGCAAATACAAGCCCTTTGTGTATTATTTATTCCACTTCATTCACTGATCCTGTACTTTCTTGATTGAGGTAATCACACCTCAAATTTCATGTTTCTTGTCATTCTTCTTAGTTCTCTCATGCATACATAATCATGTGTATGCATGAATGCCCAATACTTTATTAATGCCTAATACTTTAATTAGTATAAATAGTAAGATTAACTTACTTTAATAGTAAAATATAGCATAGCAAAATAAATTATAATTATACCATTAATATATTAGTAATTAGTAATTAAACATACTGCTAATTTACTAACAATCATTCTTGTTGCCTTATACTGTTTAAATTCATTTAATGTAAAGCATTTAATAATGATGTATGTATAGCATAACTCTTTCATGTTCCTTATTAGTGGAAACTGGAGATAAAGCTTTGTCAATCATAAAGTTGATTGATCCGAAGGATCCTTGAGAGAGGGCAGACACTGCTATCACCACTGTCTGCTACACACATTCCTCTATCCCTGTCCTTCCTTTCAGAAACCAGGAAGGAGGTCTTCAAGCCCTTTGGTTTCCTCCAGTGGGCCATGCTTGATTCTTTTCTTCCCTAGCAACTGGCTTAGGGATGGCTGCATGCTTCTGAGGACATAACATATTCCCAGTGCTTGGAAACAAATACATGATGCAGCTAGCTCTCTCTACCACTCTTTTGGGCATTACTGACCAAGTGCTTTGAACTGAAGTAAACAATTTTAACCAGGAGCAGACCAGCTCAGCCTTCAGGTTGAGACACTCGAGGGTGAGACATAACAAATGCTAGACCTCATGATGCCTTTAGACTGTTGAGTTAGCTAACCTGAAATGCTTTCTTTCTCTTTTCACACATGAGGCAATAGGTCCTGTTTAAGCTATTTTGAGTTGTAGCTACTGTTCCTTGTGGCAGAAATATTCAGACTAACATTACAGCACATCATGCCAGGTTATCTAGGTGTAATGTTTTCCTCTGCTGGTATAAAGGATGGCTCCAGATTTGGGGCTCACAAGATTACAGATTTATTCTCAGACAAGTCTGAAGGTCAAAATGCAAGATGTTTAGCATGATTACATAGAAGGACACTGTATGCATGGGCCCAAGCATCCTCAAAGCCTCTGATGACTTCTTGCTGTGACTCAGAACAGATTTCAGAGCTGCTTCCTAGCTGGGGCAGCAGGCAGTGGCTAGGTTAAGTGGCAGAGTAGAATTCCATTCTTATCTACCCAGCTCAAAGGGTCTGCTTCGTAGTAACAGTTCCAGATAACTTTGCAGATAATCTTTTATCATAAGGAAGGAAAAGTTCTCATTGCAGACCCAATTCATATCTTCTCAGATAGAGCCCTTGCTTACTCATTGGAATCTAAAAACAAGTTTCTTTCCATAATCCCCTGCCCCTCAGCAAGAGTAAAGCATGTGAGAATTTATCTTCCCCATACATAGCAGAGCTGAGTCACCCACAAAGGGACTCAGACTTTTCCTGCAAAGCAACCTTTAGAGCCTCAGCACCCTGCTTCCCAGTTCTACAACAGAATGGTTCATGTCAGATGTCAGAGCCAGCTCAGGCTAATTGGCACATTTACCATAGTTGTTGAATGGCCAGCTCCCATATACATGTCCTGCTGTGATCAGTTCATTTCCATGCTTAAGATAAGCTTGGAGCTTTAATCAAATGAAGGCACATGTAAAAATGAACTTTCTAGACTAATTAAAGAGCAGCTTCATTGTTGTGCTTCATTCACAAGCATCAGAAGACCACTAAGAAGCCGACTCTGATGCAATCTCATTAGGGTCCCTTTATTCAAGCCTGAGCTTGGGCCACACCACTGTCTCTGATGCAGCAGAGTGGGAGGGTGAAGCCCTGTGCTCTCAGTGGGACAAGGTTTTATAGGAAATGGCAAACAAGAAGAAGTTTCTAGCCCAGCACACATCTGATTGGGGGGCTATTAAGAAATCTTCTTGCCCTTTGAAATAATTGGCAGGTGCTGGGAGCCAAACCATAAACTTAACTTCTGCTTTCCTCCTGATTGGTGGTTGTTAGGGAGTGAAATGCCAGGGGCAGGCTTGTAACCTGGAAGTGAAGGTTTGTTGGGGAATAAGTTGGAAACTGGTTCCAGACTCAGGTTTGTTAGGGAGTAACCTGGAAATTGGGGCTAGAGAGTTCAACCTTAGGTCATGTTCTCTAAGATGGAGTCTGAACCTAAAATCTGGTCTCTCATCATCACCAGGAATTGACAGCTAGATATAAAGCTGTCTAGTGGAGGGGACTCTCCTGCTACGATGGCTGGAGGTGGTTGGAATGTCAAAGTAACAAGGGGACTACTCTTGTTATAACTGTTACCTTTCCTCATCACTCTCCCACTTTCCCACACAGACCAAACTCTGGGATAATTGCCCTCAGAGAGTGCAATGGGGCTCTTTGTACAGAAAGAACCAATCTTGTAGTTTGAACCAACCAGTGTATGTATAAATATGGTGTTGTATAGAGTCTGAGAAGTTTCTGCTGACTTCTAAGAAGTGGCCTTGGGATTAGCAGAGTCCATGGAATAAGCTCCATGGGACAGCTTGGAGGATGATTAAGAGTTTTTTGGCAAATTTGTGCCATATATGTAGAATAGTGGCCATGCTGTGTGCTGCCCACCTCAGTGTTTTCACAGGTCCCTACAGAGCATGAAAACCACTTTCTAGAACGCTGGTCTTATGTGTAGAGGCTAGGGCCAGTGCTCCAAGCAGTCCAGTCACTATATAAATCAAACATTGTCCCACCTCCACCCCATCCTCACCCTTGGAAATGTAAGATAATTTCTCTAGTTGACAGCAAAATGCTATCAGATTTGCACCCTCTAGCGTAAGTCATTTGTGTGCCTGAGGAATGAGATTGAATCCTTAGTTATTGATGCTGGACATTGCATAAAAGGAATGAGTCCCTGGAGTTTAGGGCTCATATCATGAATTTCACCCTAGTGGTGCTATGGCTTTGGAGAAGGATGGAACAAGAGTCAAGTCCCTAAGGGGGAAGTTATTGCGAAAGATCTCAGATTTTAACAGGGAGGTATTTGGAGCACATAACATACTGAACTTTAATAGCATGCACTTGAAGGGAAAATATTTCCTTTGTAGCAGCAGCTCCTATTATGTCTTAGAGGAATTTTCCAGTAAATCATCACACAGCTGCTTTACTGTACAGGCCTTGAAATCTTATCCTTTCTCTGGTTACAGACATTTTGGTTTTGGAAAGTGTACATGCTTTTCTTTACCAATAATATTTAATTCCCCCCAAATATCAGCTTTTGGGGACAATCTAATAAAAGCTGACCTAACAAGAAATGCTTTTGTATGGGCCTTCTAGCTATCTTTGGCTAAGTACCATGCCTTATGGAAGTACATTCTGTGTAACTTATCACTACAAGTCCCAAAGACAAGCTCAGTATTTCACAACAAAAATAAAATGTTAAATTGGTTGTATTAAGGTATTTAAAAGGTATTAAGTATAAAGGTATTTTGTTCACACTAATGTGGAAGTAGGGGATACAGTGGTATTAGTAGAGGAATGGTGTGGGTGTGTGTGTGTCTGTCTGTGTCTGTCTGTGTGTCTATCTGTATGGGGTGGGTGGGTGATAGTATAAACACTGGCATAAATATGACCAGAAGAGATTCTCTTTCTTAGTTTGTAGTTGACAAATTCCCTTCACAGAGGAGATGGTGTTCAGTAATATTCTGTTAACTGATCTTGCAAGTCTCAATGTATATATTTTCCTGTGAAAGTTACCTGGAAGGTGCCTCTGATGGTTTGAATAAGAATGCCTCCCATAGACTCTGGAATATGAATTCTTGGTTCCCAGTGGGTGGTACTGTCTGTGGGACTTAGGTGTTGTGGCCTTGTTGGAGGCCTCACTGGAGGTGGGCTTTGACAATTTAAAGACTAACCACATTCTTAGTGTGTATTCTCTGTTTCCTGCTTGTTGAACAAGCTGTGAGCTCTCAGCTTGCTACACCAACTGTCATGGCTACCCCTTCCCTGCTATGATAGACTCTCAACCCTTTGGAATTGTCAGTCCACATAAACACCTCCTTGTATAAGTTACCTTGGTCATGGTGTTTGATCACAGCAGTAGAAAGTAACTAAGACAATATCTGTTCCAGAACAATTCATGGTGTGATGCTTTCTAGAAGGTGCTTCTAGCAGACTAGAACTGAAAAACAGAAACCTGTGTAGTCTGGAACCTCACCAACTGTAGCTTCTGTTCACTGGGCCAGAGTCACCACTGAAGTCCTATAAGAAATGAAGATATTGTATGGACAGTTCACGAAAGAGATGAAGAGCTCAGGAAAGAGTGAAACTATCTGTTCTGGCTCTCATTTGCCACTGGTCAGTAGTGGTAGAATATAAGTTAGGTGGCTCAGATTGGAGATGGTCAATGAACAGAGATTTTGAAGGAGACATTAAAGTGGCAACTTATAATGATAGAAGAAGTTTATGAAATGTTTGCATGTCATTGGAAAGCCTGGTATTAAGATTTAATATCTACTGCAAAAATTCATTGGCTGGAAACTTAATCCCAGAATTCATGGATTGATAGTGTTTTGATGTAGAGCTTATGATTCATAATTAGGACTTGATGCGGTGATAAGTGCCCTGTGATGGCATACATGGCTGTATAAGGCGAGGAACATGTTTACTGTCTCATCTTGTGAAGCCCTATGCTACATTATGATGTAACATTATGGTCTTCACCAGATCTCTTACATTCCCAGCCATCAGAATTGTAAGAAATAAATACACTATTTTTATAAGTTACCCAGCCTTAAGTATTCAGTTGTTGAAAAGGAAAAAAAAAAAAAGATTAACAAACATATTTAAGTTCTTTTTCGGCTCATCTGCCAATTTTGAGTCACTTTGGAAATTTTATGCACTGGCACATTAGAAGGTCAAGAAATAAAATAGTTCTTCCCTGTTGAGATCCTGAACCAGTTGGTACATTGGAAATAGAAATACAAGTCTGATTACTGAAAAAAATTATATTTGAAGACAAATGAGTTGACCGTAATTAATCCTACTTGAAGGACATTTAGACACTTTGACCTAAGAGTCTTGGGTCATGGTAGTTCATTTAGTTCAGGAGAAAAGAATAGATTACTAGAAGTTATAGACATTGTGGTGGTTTAAATTTGCTTGACCCAAGGTGTGGCCTTGTTGGAGTAGGTGTGGCCTTATTGGAGGAAGTGTATCACTGTGTAATGGGACCCTTCTCCTAACCATGTGGGAGCCAGTCTTCGCCTGGCAGCCTTCAGGTGAAGATGTAGAACTCTAAGCTCCTCCTGCACCATGCCTGCCTATATGCTGCCATGTTTGTACCTTGATGATAATGGACTGATCTCTGAATTTGTAAGCCAGCCCGAATTAAATGTTGTCCTTTTAAGAGTTGCCTTAGTCATAGTGACTGTTCACAGCAGTAAAACCCTAAATAAGACAGGCATACAGTTTTTAAATATATAGGATCAGCTTAAATGAAGACTGTAAGTGAAGATGACATAGTTCTTTGAGTAAAGCTTATCTCAACAAAATCACCAAAATATTTTAATGGTTGACATGACATACAATAAGAAAAATGGTAAGTCTTCCTAATGTTAGCCTGGGGCTTCTGGCTTTCACAAGACCTACTGAGGCTTGGTTCACCTGTCACCCATACCATGTGCACTTACATGGAGTCGGGGCAAGAGTCAGCCAGCTCTAACCTAAAACATCTGCCACCAATGCATATGTTTGAGACAACTGTAAAATGTTTCTCTATTAATATGTTAATCTATGGTTTCTTTCTACCAATCCTGACGCTAAGTATCCATAGCATAGACTCTGCAAACTGGTCAGTCTCACAAAATTATCCTCATTTCAGACACCGGTTGCAAGGTCTAACAGTCATGTGTGCTCTGACTAACTGCCTGTAACTCTGGGGATTCCCATGGTCTCCCTTCAACTGTAAAACGATGATTTGCAAAGATGACTCAACCCCTGAGAAGGCTGTAGAGTTATAATCATAGTTTTATTATAAAGATTGCAACAAAGGGGCAGCCAAGTGAAAGAAACACATAACAGAGAAATGGACTATTTTGAGAAGAATAAAATAGTCCTATAACTGAAAAATTCAACCCCAAAACAAAACTATTACAAGGTAAGCTTAACATTACAGAAGAAAAATCTTAAAGACGAGTCACAGAAACTAATAAAACTGAAGCACACAAATAAAACAATGAAAACAAGAAAACACCCCCCCAACACACACACACACACACACACACACACACACACACACACACACTAGCCAGGCATGGCACTACACACTTGAACTGACAGCAGTGTGAGAGCTTGAGGTAGGAGGATTGCAATTTTAAGCCAGTGAGACCATGACTCACAAGAAAAAAATAAAGCAAATAGAATCTTGGTGACCTGTGAGACATAAGCAATCAAACCACCTTAAATAGTAGGAACACATTGGATCAGATAAGGATTCAAGGAAATACTAGTCAAAGGCTTTCAAAGATCATGTGACAATCTTAATAGATGAAGGAAAAAAAAAAAAAGCCCTTTGGTGAATTCCAACATACCTTCATGATTAAAGTCCTACAGAATGTAGGGCTAGAGAGAACATACCTCACCGTAATAAAATCTCTATATACTAAATCCACAGCCAACAACAGCCTACATGGAAAGAAAAATCTTGGAGCAATCTCACTGAAGTCAGGAATGAGTCAGGATTGTCTGCTGTCCCCGCCCCCTCTCAACATTGTGCTGGAAGCACTAGTTGGAGCAATAAGAGAAGAGAAAGACATTTACAGGGATACAGATTGGAAAATACGTTTTAAAAAGATCCTTATTGGTAGATGACATGACATTTCTCATTAAAGATCCTCCAAATCTGCCAGAATTCTAGAAACAATAACAAATTCAATAATATGGCAGGATGCAGGTTCAATGTCCACAAATCAATAGCTCATCATCATCAACATCATCAACAATATATCATCAACAAAGATACAAAGAAAGAGATTTTAGATGCAATCCCATTCCCAGTAGCTTTCAGATAGGAGGGTGTGTATCACCCCAAAACACCGATCACTATAAAGCAAGATGATATTGCACAAACTCATGTCAGATCCATTTTCATGGCTTTACTATTTGGAGCGAGACTTCACGGGCATCTTCCATTGCACTTCACCCCTCATGCACATAACCTCCTGCACGTAGACTTCCTCCCATGGAGTAACATATTTGTGATAGTTTGTGAATCTGCATGGGCACATTATCATCCCAAACCCCTGAATACTATTATTTTTAATTTAAAACGTTCTTAAATATTATTTGCTCTCGATAACTTCAGGTTTATAGAATAATCACAATGGAAAATAACAATGTTCCCATAGACTGGCTTAATCCCCTATACCATTAATGACTCCAGTATTAATGTAGTAACACTTCTAACTGTAATGAGCAAAATCACAGATTAATAATAACTAGGTGAGGTCCTTAATTGACATTAAGATTCACTCTTTGTAGTCTATAATCCTGACAAATGTATATTGATGCTTATCTACAAGAGAGAGGAAGTTAGGAAGTCATAAAATGATGTTCATTGTATAAAGGTGAGATAGGAAGCCTTTCATAAACATGTTATTTCTTATATTTCACTGGAAATGCATATATATTTCATTGAAAATGGAACACCGCTGAGAGTACATTTCTATTTATTGCTTATACTAATAGAACTAATGGCTCAGTCCAGAAACAGACCATCTTTTATTAATTTATGTGTATATCCTTTCCGTCTGAGAAGTCAATTAATTTCACTGAAGTCATTACTCTTCAAAATACAGAAGTGGAATATTTTATTCCTTCAATTAGATATGTGAAACTTCATCTGGTAAATTTGGCAGTCACAAATGGCTCAAATGTTCAAGGGAGACTTTATAGAAGAGATAATCTTTCAACTGGGACCTAAAGAGCAAGTAAAAGTTGAAATTATATTATATACATATTTATATATTTGAATATATATGGACAAAAGATTAGCATTCACGTAAACTAGAACAGTAAATGAGAAGATTCTACTGCATGAAATCTTATTAAATAACCAGACCATTATGGTTGGATGTTTGAGCAGAAAAGTCAGTTGATGGAACATCACTGAAGCAGGTGTAATAAAGTTATAACTTGCCGAAGGTGGAGACCATAGTCTAACTTGACATTCCATGATGACCTGTACAGAGTCTGCACTGTGAAAAGGCTTATGGGAGCTATAGTTGGGTTGGCGAGGAGGAAGGACTGATGAATATTGTTCTGGATCAAGTTAAGCCAGGGACAGGGAAGGACACTGAGGACTCATACAGTTACCTAGGTGCTCATGGCCCAGTAAGACTTAGCAGGAAGGGATGATCTGTATGATGCTTTCATGAGTCACAGGAGGAACTAATGTCAGATTAGGATTGTGGGGAAGAGACAGTCTCAAGATACTACCACGCTTTGAAAACTGTTGGGGCAGTAAGTAAAAGAGCAAAGAAAAAAAAGAAGAAGAAGAAAAAGGCCACTTTGGACCTACAATTTTGAAGAGTAAGCCAATGATAGGGCATAGAGACTGGTGTTCAAAGCTGAGGTGACAGCATCTGGAGCCACAGCATGGAGGTGGCAAATGAAATGGTGCTTCTGAAAGCAGATGAGTCTTCTGTGTGAGAGGCTGTCAGCTGGGATGTTGGGAGTATTAGTGAATGCCCACAGTGGAAGAAGTGAGGCAAAGGAAATGTCGGAGAGGTAAGGCGACAAGGCAGAGTAGTCACTCCAGACCAAGAAGGAGGTACATTTAAGAATCTGATCTGACGGCAGTAATAAATTCTGAAACAAGAAAAACAAAGCAATAGCTCCTGGTCATTAGTGACACAGGCTCTTTGTGCAGATGAGAGAGATGGAAGTCAGGTGATAGAGGGTTTTCAAAGATACCGTGCACAGGTTTGGAACCAGAACTACCCATCTGGAGAATGGAGACAAACCAAAGGGAGTGTGTATAGATTTGGGAGCTGCTACTTAAGCTTGTACTTTGCAGCTGAGAAAGCTATCCATCCGTCATTCATTAAAACCAGGCAGTGAATTCATCTCTACTTTCTTTTCTGCATGTACTTTTTTGGTATGTCCTTTTCTGGCTCTTTTTCCATCCTTGGCATGGGTACCAAAAGAAACCAGACAGATAGAAGCCTGTCATTGTATGCTTTTTGGCTCTTTCTTCTTAAGAATCTACAATTAGAAGGAAGAGGATGATTTTCAGACAGTACCAACAAACATATTCAAACTATATCTATATCTATACAGACATAGTTGGCATACACCAACTCCAAAAGGCTTTACTGACCAGCACATAATGATGGAGTCTGGTATGAAAATACACTCAAATGTGTATACGGTGCCTACACATACACATACACACAAGACACAGTAAAATGTAATTTGTGAAGCACTACAAAATGGGACATGACTTTCTTCCTGGTTGGTGAGGCATACAGATGATGTGGTTAAGTAGAAACTCAAAGCATGTATTCCCAGATGAATGGACTACAAGATGTTCTGAGAGGTAAATTCAGTTATACCTGAGTGGAAAACAGGGTCTGCACTGGTCCTTTGTGGGGATGGGGAGTAGACTTTACATCTGTGCAAGTAAAAGATCAGGGATTCCCTTCACAAACAACCCCTCTTCCTTGCCTGACTTCCAGCTACCTTCCTCCTGTCTCCCTTCTCCCAACGGTATTTAGGAGAGGTTGACAGTATGCCTTCCACCTGGGGTCATGGTGAGGCCCACCATCTACATAAATGGAGCAGAGCCCAGGGCAATATAATGTGACCTAGGTCACAGTCTGTGTTTGGCACCAGCACTTCTGAGCAAGTAACATACAAACATGGTTTATAGGGACAGCGTTTCAGATAGAAAGCAAGGAAGCCCCGGGGAACTGGAATGCCTGCTCTGCACTTAAAACTAATCAGGGTCCATTTTATAATTTGTGTGGACCCACAATTCTGAGGGGGTGCAATGTCACGTTGGAGAGATAAAAATGGCCATGGAGAGATTACTTGCTGACATTTGCCAGCCAGTAGAGACTAGGACTTGACTAATACCAGCTCTGATTCCAGAAAATAGACTCTATTAGAAAATATACCCTCCCTTAAGTGACCAGAAATTTCTCAATGTTGTAATATATGGGACAAAAGATTTATAGAATTAATTTATAATCTTACTTACAAGGTCAAACAAAGCATTTGGCAGGCTGAGAATGGCTGGCTAGGATCACACTCAACCTTTGATCAAGAAAGGAAAGAGAATGTCTGCAGAATGTTCTTTGGAAAGATTACCAAAGTAAATAAAGAGAAAGTTTTTTAGTTGCCCCAAGCAATCACAAAAACACTACATATCTATGTGATTACCAGGCAAAGTTGAAAAGCATTTTATTGGGCAAATAAAGACCAGAATGATCTCTGTGCCAATGACCTTTAAATCACCTGACAGGCAAGGATATGGTGAAGGAAAAGCATTCAGGCATCCAGACACCAGTCTCTAGAAGCTTTTGATGATTTGACTTACAATAGACAAATCTCAAGTTCCCAGAGAGGAAGAATTGATGCATATACAAACAAAACCTGTCCTGTCTGTGTATTTTCTGCTTCATATTGCTCAAGAGGAAAATTAGTTAAGGTATGGCCCCCAAAATACAGTATACAATCACCAAATACAATGGAACCCATTCATAAAAATCCTGTCTCTGACAAAGAAGTCTATTTGCTTTCCACATGTGTCATTCGCTTCAATCTTAATACATGTCTGTGCTTCTTGGTGACTGCAAAATGTAAAATTTAAATAGTTCATATTAAAAGTTTCATGTTAAAAGTGAAGTTCTGTCTAGAGCAAGTTTCTCTTGCCAATTTGCAAGTGAATATATCTCCCTCTAGTGTTCAAAGAAAATAATGCAGTCACTCTGGTTTGTCTGGTTGTGATCAGTAGAAGGTCAAAAAGTGGTAAAAAAAAAAAAAAGCAGCATCACTGTTTGTTTTCCTAGGAATTGTTCCACATACATTTCAATGTTTTCTTGAAAAAATACTGCATGCATGAATTGCCAGCCTCGTTTTGTAGGGTTCTTTTATATCTAATCTATCTGCTGTGACTTTGAATTTGAACTTGCATAACTTTGTTAAAGAGTTGAAAAATGTGTGATTTTTTTTTAAGTGTCCTGAAAGAGAAAATGAGAACCTCGGGGTCTGTCCTCAGACTGCCTTTGCCCCTCTTCCAGTCCATGGTAAAACCATCTCAGTAGCAGAATGAAACAGTAACAACAAAACATCCAAACTGTGAGGGAGAGGTCCAGTGTAAATCCAGCTGAACTTGACAGGGAACCAAACAACAAACACAGTTTCTCTCCCTCTTCCCTCCCTCCCTCCATCCCTTCTTTCTATCTCTCTCCTCTCCCTCCCTCTTTTCCCTCCCTCCTTCCTATTTCTCCACTCTCCCTCCTCCCTCTCCTCCCTCCCTCCCTTTCTCCCAACCCCTCATGCCCACCTTATTTGATAGCATCGTCTGGCTCCATGGCTTTAGTTGCCATCTGTGGATGAACTTCCAATCTATATCCTGACTACTAATACAGCAGAGCTGTCTGCCTTATTTCCACCCCAATGTCTTTCTTGGTCATCTAACAGTCATCTTAAACTTCAACATATCCAGCCCCTAATTCTTCATTTCTTTCACCTTCAGCATCTACCAAATGACTTAGACCCAAAGACCAGCCAGCCAGACAAACCCTAAGTGACATCAGACCTTAGCCTGGTTCCTTACATCCAGTGCATCAGGAACTCCCAACTGGGTTACCTCCAGAGCAATCTCTGATTTGCCCTCTTTCCCTCCCTGTCGCTCTCCCAGCCGCTTTCTAGTCACTGTTGCTTGCTCCCTGCCTTCTCCAGTCAGGTTCCTAGTTGGCCTGCCTGATCCAAAGAAGGATCAACACACATTGCTTCCTTCAACATGTCCACAGTTTCAAAACCGAGTGTTACAAAATAAACTAACGAAGAACATCACAGAAACCAGGACTTTGAGTGGCGTAAGCTCAGACAATATGCTTTGTTTTACATTTATTTATGTTGCTGTGTATATGCATGTGCACAGTCTGTGTGTGGAGGTCAGAGGAGCACTTTTGGGAGTAGGTTCTTGCCTTCCACCATGTGGGGCCTGGGGATTGAACTCTGGCCATCAGGCTTGGTGGCAATTGCCTTTACCTAC
Source organism: Rhynchomys soricoides (assembly GCA_019843965.1). Classification (NCBI taxonomy): domain Eukaryota; kingdom Metazoa; phylum Chordata; class Mammalia; order Rodentia; family Muridae; genus Rhynchomys; species Rhynchomys soricoides. Next base: position 1,827,318 of record JADRCH010000006.1, on the reverse strand, counting down.
TAAGCCACCTCATTGTCCCTTCTTTGTTTGAGACAAGATCATATGGCCTAAGATGCTCACCTCAAATCTCTACACAGCTGAAGTTGCCCTTGAGTTACTAATTCTCCAGCATCTCCCTCCTAAGTGCTAGTGTTAGGACAATACATTCTAAAGGCAAAGAAAAGCCTTCTTATAAAAAAAGATTGTCCTGGAATCAGCATAAGTTGGAGTATACAATCCTTAAACAAGTATTTGGTCCATATCCAATAAAAAAAAAATCACCTTACCAACAAAACAAAACTAACCCAGCACTGTAACGCAGTAAACGCAGGCCAGTAAACATCCAACTGGACACAGAGCTAGGGGAACTAAAATAGGAAATTTCTGTTCTCCATTTAGCCTTTCACAGTCAGTTAGCTGGGAATCGGCTCTACTTTACCTAAAATGCACTTCCACACTTATAGGTTAGTAAATCAAACCTAGTCTGATAACTCTACCCAAGGGAAGCTCCAAGCAGATGACATAAACACTACAGGAGACAGATAACAGGAGTGAAATAATGCCTCTCCATCACCCAGTAGCTAGACATCTCTGATCTAAAACTCACTTTAAGGAATACATTGATGCCTGTCAGGATCTTGAACTGGGCTTAGCCAGAAAGGCATGGAGAAGGGATTACTTTCTTTCTTTCATGTCAGTACTCAGTTTGTGGCATCCCAGACAATGAAGAGAATTACTGTGGGAACCCAGACCCATGTGCCACTTTCTTTCTGCCTGACAGAGTGCAGGACAACCAACAGGCATAAAAGCACTGCTTCTGCCTAATTTCATTAAATGGGTTTCTTTCCAGAATTCTGGCAAGGTGCCTTGCTGAAGACAGATTTAGAAGCAGGATCCTGTAAATGGGAAGTTGGCTAGGGAAGCAATAGGAATGGGAGGCTGCAGAAGCAATGCAGGAAGTCACAGTAATGGGATGTCTGCTATGACAACTATGGGCATTTGAGACTGGGGTATGTGGGCAGAGAGCAAAGACTGAAGTATGCTTATTGATGGGAAATTGTGGGTGGCAAATGGCTGGCAATCTTAGGCTTCTGTCTGTCTGGGGTGGTTGCTGTTAAGCCCTATACAGCCCCTGGTCTACTCAGGTGGGATGTGATCCTCTATGAAGTTGTCCAGTTGACCTTGGGCTTCCAGCAAGCACCTTCTGTTCCTGGGAACTGCTTGGAGAAGGCCTTGTTAGCTGGTAACCTGGCCACACCTTCCTTTCTTCCACTCATTGTCTGTGGGCCTTGAGGTCATATTTTCTCTTCTTTTTTCTTACTTTCTAAATGTTTTTAATAGTTCTAGATGGGGGACTCAAACTGGTATGCTCGACTGGCTTTCTAATCTCACTGTGCCTCTGGGACACAGAAGGACAACTATTGTATCTTCACTCCATTCTCAGACCCTCTTCCTTCCTCTAGGCCTCAGCTGACATTTGTCTCTTTCTGAGATTTGCTTCCACTATTTGCAGATTTGGGATCTGCAGCATTTATGTGAGTCAGGTAGCTTTAGAACCAAAATCCTATGTGAAGTCACTTTGGAGTTGTCTTTTTAATTTTTTTTTTCAACTAAAACTTCAGAGACACTTACAAGAAACAGGTAGAATGATGGAGCCACTCTGGTCCTTGTGTAAGGTTATATGACAGGTGAATTTGGCTCATTAAAATATTTGACTGGCTGAGTGTGGTGGTGCACACCTTTAATCCTATCACTTGGGAATTAGATGCAGATGGATCTGTGACTAGAAGGCCAGCCTGATGTACAAAACAAATTCCAGGCCAGCTAGGGCTACACCGTTATGTAGTATTGGTAGACGTTTAAATTATTATGGTTCCGTGGAAACTGGCGTTAGGTTAGAAGAAAGATGGAGAGAAAGGAAGACAGAAAGAATCCTGAAGGTAGCAGGGAAGCCACATGATCCATCTGTATGTCTACAGGGCATACAGCCAAAGAAACCTAAGTCATCATACAACATGGATGATGTTTATGCATGTATGCACAACGTGTATGTCCGTGTTTATTAGGGCACTGTTTAGAACATCCAAATTATGGGAATCAACTTAGGTACAACAGATGAAATGATGAAGAAAATATGATACACAGAATATTATTGAGCCACAAGAAAGAATGAGATTGTGTCATCTGAAAAAAAAATGCAACTAGAGATTGTCGAGTAATATAAACAAGACTCAGAAACACAACTATCACATGATTTCTCTCACGGGGAATCTAGATTTAAGTCAAAAAAGTTACAAGAAATTAAAAGGAATATGCAGTAGTAAGAGGAAAAGCAGGGAACTGTGGGTAAAATACAATTAAAGTACAAGTATAAATGTATGAAATGTTACAACAAAATTCATTATTTTGTACAATTAGTGTATACTAAAATTAAATGATTTTTTTGAGGTGGAACTAAGAATTCCCAGAAGCATGCTGGTCATCATCTTTATGCTCCTGATTTATGATTTGATTTATGAGAAAGCTCAGGAATGTGCTCATCCTTACCTATATAAAAAGATACATCACAAATAAAACCCCTAGCTCTCCTTTGTTCAGGGATGTATTGCATTCAGAATGGTTCTAGAGTCTCCAGACCCTTTGCAGGCAATACATCTTTCTAGAATGTTCTGCCTTCTACATGTTGCATTTTGGCTTTATACTCATGGAGATTTGGACCCATTTCGCTTAGTTGCAGACCATTTTCTGGTACTAATTCTTACCAACAGTGCCTACTGTCTCCTGTTTAATTCACTGAAGATTTACTCAGTATTTGTTCCACCTCAGCTTTTTACTATTTACAAAAATGACTGTGACATTATATTTGAATTCCCAAGGCCAAAGTCCTTCTCTCAGATGTCTACTTTCAAGACCAAACAGGAATGTGATACTCTTCTACAATCGAAGTCTGTGCTTGCCTCTTGTCTTTTGAGAATTACTTCCACCCATGTAGCCATCTTTGTTGAGGCTCCATACTCCTTGCGGAGGCTCCACCCTTTCTGAGCTCCTCCCCAAGCTGAGCCTCCACCTTCCCACTTAACACTGCTTCCTTGCACTCAGCAGCCCTTTCTTCCTCTGCTGATGTTAGGTTCAGAGACTCTCCAGCTCACCTTCCCTCATCAGACTCTTCCATGTTCTTCTCCACTGTCCTGCTGTGGTACCAGCCATAGCAGGATGTTTGTCTCTAAATCCAAGGCCTATGTGCTGAGCCCTTTGGAAAGCAGCACAGCTGTTGGGGACTGCACCATCACTAATTGAGAGGTTTTGGCCACGGTGGGTGAAGTTTTTCATCTCCTCCATTGTTTCTCCTTTCTTATAAGCTACTTACTTCAACTTTCCGTCTTCCTTACACTTTTTAACCGCACACTATAAGATGTCCTCTCCAGAGCGTCTTTATTTGGATCTAATATTACATACTTTCATTTATTTCTCTTGATTTGTTTCCTTTTCATTTGTATTTAAACACAAGCAAAACTCTCCTGTTTAAAATAACATAGTTCTTGTTTTGGGCAATGCTCCAGGCCCATGTCTTTACCTTTTAGTCATAAGATGTTTTGAATATTGTAGCATGTAATTTTAAAAACACGCTTGCTTTTCTCAAGAGCTCTGCCCACGCTCTCAGCCAGGCTCTGTGATCAGCAACCGCCCTCCTCACTCAGCTCTGTCTATTGCCAGCTGATACTTTTCCCATGAATGCTGGGAGCTGCGATAGCTCTCTGTTGGCCAGCCACCCAGAAGTGAGCTCCGCCAAGCCGCCAATGCCCACCCCCCCCCCCAGGCTGTGCCCTTTCTCTGCCCAACTTTGTTCCAAACATGGAAAACACCAGACAGTTCTAACACTTTAGAACCAGCCAGATAACACAATTGCTGGGCGCAGAATCTATTACCCTAAACTCATCAGTTATCTTATATCAGAATTCCACTGGTGGTAAAGTCCACCACCGTGGTGAAGTCCGCCACCGGTTCTAGTTGCCCCCAGGTCTTACATGGCATTTGTGCTCCTCTCCCCAAAGCCTGACCAAAAAGCTATCTCTCTATCCTGTTCCCTCCTCTTCCTCCTGGGACCCAGAAATCTCATCTTTTTCCCTTCACCCAACAGTTGGCTTCTGCTGTCTTTATTGACACAAGCAAGAACCAATTAGGGAATCAATACCTCCCTCTACAGAATATTGTTGGATATTGTTCACTGTTGATTGTTAGTGCAATTTTAAAGTGATACTTTTCTATACCCGCTAGCTCTCAAATAAATGAGACAGAGACTATAAGATTTATTTAATCAAGCTGCTTTATAGCACAGTAGCTGAGCAATTATTAATCTATTCTATTTCTCTAAGCTATCTGGCTGCCTCCTAGCCCAAGTCCCTGAGATACTTGCATTTTGGTACTGATATTGCTCTTTCTCTTTATGCTCCAAGTGTGTTCCTATGGTGTCTTTTCGACTCTTTCCTCCTGGTGACTCTCTGTTCCTCTCTCTCCCCCTTCCCTGTCTGGGATCAGAAGTTTATCCCTATTCTCTTTTCTGCTCAGACACTGGCTGATCAGCTTTTATTGGAAAGTCAGAGAATAAATGTGGAGGAATGTTTACACAATATTCAGACAGGAGACTCTTAGAATAACCATTACGATGCCATGTCCGAGTTGCAACCAGATATGGGGGCAGAGAGATCAACATTTGAATAATACAAAGATTATCTTTACACAGTGCACAATAACATTGTGCTTACATTTGGTCCTCTTCTGGCCCCTCCAAATGCTGCTGTACCACAATGCACCATTCCAAAGCTTCCTTGCGTGTTCACCCCGACTACCTGAAATCCTGAAATCATAAGTTTACTCTCTTTCAGAAGTCTTTGCTATCATTTACCACATTTTCTTAAAATATCATTTGCCTTGGTTTTCCTTATTTTACATTCTTTTTATCTCTGGTCACTTTTTCTGAGTTCTGTTTTTAGGGTCCCCCTTCTGTTCAGTTTTTAAACTATTGGTATTTAGTATTTAGGTCATTTTAAGAGTAGATTCCCATTTGCTCTTGTCCTACATACTTTGTGAACTCTTTAATTGGAGCTTAAGGATTTGATAATTGGGCCATGGGGTGATTCTACTTTTTTGAGTTTCCATCGGGCTGCTTTTCCTTAGTAGGTGTACTCGTTTACACTGCCTTGTAGTGTGAGGTTTCTGGCTTTTCTGCACTCTTGTGAGTACTTATTAATATTCTGAGTATAAATCTCTTACTCAGTATAACATTCGTAAAGAATTATTCTTATTCCACATATTACCATTTTAGTCTTCTGATAGTTTCTTTGTTGCACAAAGAATTTGCACTTGTGTCACAAGATTTTCCCTGTCCAATTTCTTTAGGGCAATAGGAGCCCTGTGATTGAACAGGAAACAGGGAGGCGGAGCTAAGGGTTGCAGAGACAGGAGGGCTTCAGGCAGAGGAGGAAGGAAGATGGAGGCAGTGAACTGGCGTAGTGCCACCAGTAGTCTTGATATCATTAAAGGTTAGAACATTGGGATAATTTGTCTAATCTAGGTGGGCAGCTTTTATCATTTTCAATTGGTTCTGAAATTATTGTATTGGCATCTTGTAAATTGTGAATTTATTGATATATATAAATCTGGTTCGTTAACTTAAGCTTAAGAGTTTTAGTTCTACCCGGTAATTGGGTGTTATGATGGCTGACGGCAGGGTGCATAGGGCGTTGCATGGTATCAAGAGGAACTTACCCCCCAACCCCCCTTTGCCAGAGAGATGTCGGTCAGAGGGACCACTGAGTTGATAGCACTGGGCAGGAGCCCTGTGGCCTGACTAGAAGTCTGCAGCCGGCAAGTGCTGGCACTAGCGCGGGAATGTGCCAGTTCGCCTTTTTAAATATCTCCTGCAACACACTTGAATAGGGTTGAGTTGATTTGTCTTCTTCTGTTATTTTGGGGGTCAGATATAATAAGTTAATGCAAAACCCAATGTCATATAGCCAGTGAAATAGCTCAGTGGGTAAGGAGATTTGCTATCAAGTCTGCTATCCTGAGTTTAATCCTTGGAACATGCATGGTAGAAGCAGAGGAGGCAAATGCCCACGGGTTGTCCTCTCATCTCTACATGCTCCCCCCAATAAAATAAATACATAAAACCAAAAGAAGGGGACTGGAGAAATGGCTCAGTGGTTAAGAACACTGTCTGCTCTTCCAGAAGTCCTGAGCTCAGTTCCCAGGAACCACATGGTGGGTCATAACCATCTACAATGAGGTCTAATGCCCTCTTCTGGTATCTGGGTATATGCAGATAGAACACTCATGTGTATAAAATAAATAAAATCTTAGTAAAAAATAAAACCAAAAGAAAATCAAATGCCATGAAGTCTTTTTTTCTGTTTTCATTAAAGGGTTTTAAAGTTTTAGTTCTTACATGTAGGTAATCCACATGAGTTAATTTTTATATGTGTCATTAAGTGTCTACCACATTTGTGTGTATATATCACATTTATGCATATGGATATCTACTTTTCTCAGTATCATTTGTTGAAAAGACATTGTTTCATCACTGTAGCTTCGTACTAAATTTTGAAATAAAAAAATATGAGGCTTCCAAATATGTCATTAAAAAAACGTTGTTTTGGCCATTTGAGATCCCTTAAGATGTCACATAAATTTTAGGTTAGGAACCTGCCATTTCTCAACACTGTTTACAGTCAGGTGTGGTGGCATAAGCCTGTAATTCTAGCATTTGGGAGGCTGCCACAGAAAGATTCAGAGTTTGTGGGAAGTCTAGGCTATGAAATGAGACCATCTCAAAACCAAACAAAATTAAACAAAACTAAGTAAAAACTTTTTAGTGGGAGGCAGTTTACATTAAAATCTAAACTCCTCACTATATTTTACCAGATCTTTAAAATAGAGCACTTATTTATCTCTTCATCTTCATCACTGGACTCCAATGTGCTCTACCCCAACCTCAGTCTGGTAGATTTCGGGTTTTGTTCTTCTAATAGCCATGCAATGTCACAGGCTTTTGCGTATGATCTCTCTGCCCGGAATATTTCTTGCTCGGCGTGTGTCCTCCCCTTTCAAACCTCAGCTTTCACATCTCTTCCTCATCTTCTAAGAGAACTGACTCACAGCACTGTTTCTGTTAGTTATGAACACGTGCCTGACAATCACCAAGCCCGTGCCTGAGGGACTGTCGTTCATGTAGTCAATCATGCGTGGATTTAAAGAAATTTCTGAAGGCTCACTTTCTAGTGTGTTAAGGAAATCAACAGAACTGAACGCTGAGGCCCCTGGATAATGAGCAGGTTTACAGGCTTCAGTCTTGAGTGCCTTCTAATTATTCTATTTGCCTACATTAGCAATGAAATCTGCAGAAACAGCCGAATGAATGATCACGCCCATGCAGACTCGGTGAAAGGTGTAGTAATTTGAGGACCCACTTAGTCATCAAAGGGTCTTCATTCCTCACAGCTGCTTACCACCCTCCACGAGCCGGGGTGGGGGCAGTGTTGGAAGCCACCGAAGCCCCAGCGAGCCACCCTGCTCGACCTCTCAGAAAGTTCTGGGCCTGATCTCGCAGATACAGATGACCGGAAGTGGAATCTGCCAGCTTGTTGCTTAGCAACGAATGAACCAGGGACGCTAAAGCTCCCAGCTCAGAGAGAGCGGAGGCTGAGCGAGCTGTCCAGCGGGGAATAACTCTTGTCTCTGGGTCCTGGATCTATAGCAGCGATCCCGGCCGGCCCTGCGTGGCCCGCAAGTCCTTGCCGCCATGAGCAGCGAGCAGGTGAGAGCGGGGCCTCCAGGGTCGCGGGTCCGGGGGCCAGGCGCTCAGGAGCAGTGCGGACTGCGAACCTTGGGGAACCTGGACTCCAGTACCACCCGGGCGTTGAGTGTTTCCCTCCTGTTCCCTTCCCAACCGCTGGACCTCACTGTTGTAAGAACGGGACGCAACACTCTCGGATGCGCCAGCTGTGGAAACTGGCTCCACAGCGACCCCAGCTGCACTCCGGGAGTGTTTAGGTGGCAGGAGGCTGGGTGGGACGTCACTGTGGCCGTGGGAGACTCACTATTTGCCAAGCCTTCCCACCCAAAGCTGGCCTGGGGTCCGCTCTTTAGACCAGTCTGGCCTTGAACTCGCAGCACCGTCCTCCCCCCCCCCCCCCCCAGTGCTGAGATTACAGGCCAACCCGGGGTTCTCACTTAGAGTCCTGTGGTGTGTAATAAAAGATGCAATCTACAATAGTTACGTTGTAAAAATAAAAATCTTTCTTTGTTGAACTTGAGTAACTGTAGCATGAACAATGCCAATGGTTTTGATGCCAGTGCAACCCAAATAAAAAGAAATTGATTTTCAATCTGAAAATTGTACCCAGCTTTTTAAAATTTTCATCACTTCATAGTGGTTTCTCTTATAAATTGAGTTTGTTGTGAAAATGGTTGTAAAAGATGTTTTGGGGGTTGGGGAGATGGTTTAGTGCTTCAGAGCTTGATGTGAAACTGTGAAGACTCAAATCCCCAGCACCCACTCCAAGGCCCTGTGTGACCGAGCTTGCCTGTAACTACCCACCTCCCCTGCACTGTTAGGGGCGGAGACAGGAGGATTACTGGAACTTCCTGTTCAGCCCTTTAGTTTCTGGTTCAGTGAGAGACCCTGTCTCAAAGTAGTAAGTCAGTGAGTGATTTACTGGCTTCTGTGCATAGGCAGGGGCACCCTTATACAAAACACAGACATATAACATACACATGCATGGGCACACACACAAACACACTCTCACAGTGGAGAGTAGTTTAAAGTCTTATTGTGCTATTCAGGTTTTGTTGCTGTGACAAAATAGAGCAAAACGACTCAGAGAGGAAATACTTTGTCTCATGGTTTTAGAGGTCACTGGGCTCTGGGTGTTTCTGGGCACTGTAGTGAAGCCTACATCAAGGCGGGGAGGGCATGGTAGAGTGAAGTTGCCTGCCTCGTGGCAGCCAGAAGGCAGAGAGCATTGGGGAAGAGGCTAGAGAAAGAACAACCGGTTGAAGGCACACCCCTGATAGCCCATGTTTACAGCTGGGCTCTACTCTCAACAGCCCATTCCCACAAACTTGCAATAGTTTATTGGTGAAAGTAGCATCTTCATGGTTGGATAACTTCCAAGGGCATCATCAACTGCTGCCACCCCTCAACACAAGAGCTCCTTGGAAAGACATGTCATATCTACACTATAACAGCTGTGGTTACAGATTATATAGGTTATAGATTGCTAGCCAAGTAAGTAATAGTTATCTAAACGCTGGAGAAATTTTTCAGTATTTTTTGAAATACACATAATAATTGAGAACTAAGAAACGGGTGTTTTTTTTTACATTTATCAAAGTATAATTAACACTGAGCAGTACAAGAACAAACAAGGAAAGAATCTCCCAAATTACAGATACATGTAACAGAAAGAAAAACCACCACAACAATCATTAGACCTCACTGTGTGATTCTTAAAAAAATCATAACTCGTTGCCATCTATAATTGAGTTGCTCATTTGCTTGATGTTCAAGTAAGTCTTTGACCCAATCATGGAACTATATAGTCTATGCTGTCAAAATCTAAAATACCTCTTTTGTTAAATGTATTGTGAGTTTCCTGGAAAGATATTTTTATTAATTCCTTTCACCTATCTGGTTCGAGCTAGGAAGCAGCCACTAAGTCTTCATTGAAAGTCAAGTTTGCTTCATTTTTATAAAATGATACTGGGACCCAACACCCCAATCTCCTGACAACCCCCAGAAGGGCCATGATTCATTGAAGAAATCTTGGAATCACCAAGAATGGGCATTATTAAGCACCTAGGATTCTTGCCACTTTCTATGCATTGTTTTAAGCAGCAGAGGGCTCTCTCCTACTGTTTTGGTTGATTTTGCAATTTTAAAACTCATCTTGATCCTTTCTTCTATGCTAATTTAAGAGTATAGTTTTCCTTTTAAAAAGATGAAAGTTTTATACTTTAATCTAAAACAAATAGAATGGATTAAATTTTCGGAAACTCCATTTTAACGTGACATTTACTTGTGTATTCATTCCATTTGAAGAAGTGAGCAGGTGGCAGAATCATATTTACTGAGGAGGTTTTAACATATTCATCTCATTAGTGGAAGGTTGAGAGGGATGTGGCATTTTTCAGAGATAGCTGTCTGGGTTTTTCTCTTAAGTTCAGTATTTAAAGAGAAATACAAGTCTTTTCCAGTTGCTCATTTTATTTTTAATGCTAGGGAAAAACTTCAGATACTTAAAAGATTCAGTTGAAGAAGTTTCCCGAGTTTAAAAGTATCCTACTCAGCGATGAGGAAGGTCCTCACAAACAGACTCTTGTTTGTGGGCAAGGAAGGCGACTGCTGCAGCCTTGCTATGCTCAGCACTCGTTAACGTAACAGAGCCAAGTGACCATCATTTGTCTGCCATGCTCAACTGCTTCTTCACTTAAAATAATAATAATAATAATAATGATAATAATAATTAATAATAATAATAATGGTTTTCAAGATAAGGTTTCTTTGTATAGTCCTGGCTGTCCTGGAACTCGCTCTGTAGACCAAGCTGGCCCTGACCTCACAGAAATCTGCCTGCTTCTGCCTCCTGAGTGCTGGGGTTAAAGGTGTGTGCCACCACTGCCTGGCGAGATATATATAGATAGATAGATAGATATAATCTGTATGAGAGTTTTGCCTGTATGTGTGTGCACCGTGTGTGCAGTGCCCTTAAAGGCCAGAAGAGGGCATTAGAACCCCCGGGGATTAGAACCATAGACTGCTGTGAGTTGCCATGTCGGTGTTGGGAAGGAGCCCAGGCCCTCTGCAAAAGCAACGAGCTCTCTTAACCACTGAGCTGTCTCTCCAGCCCCTCATCATATTGGCTGTGTATCATTAAAAAGAAACTGAGATAAAGTTTTCTGTGAGAACCAGTACAATAGTAGCAACTTTATCAAATGTAACTCAAACATGTAACACTAAAATCTGGACTAACCTGTTAAAATTTATCTTTGAAACAAGGACTTACTACAGAGTTGAGAGTAACTTTGAACTCATATAATCCTCCTGTCTCAGCTTCCCAAGCGCTGGAATGCAGGTGTAGGACATCATGGCCAACAACATTCTTAAATTTTGAGAGGTTATTGGAAATTTAGCAGAAAAAAAATGTCAATTTAACAGAAACCTTTGACACAGCTAATGTTTGGGTTATGTAGCAGGTTTCACAATATCCCTTCCAAGTGTTGTGTAGATAAAATCCAGGAAAGAAAAATCTGAAGGATTAGGCCATTCAGCAATCTGTATAAATTGGTACTGAGTTCCTACAGAAAGCAGATGGCATACTTTAAAAAGTAATTAAAGAATAGTTGGTAAAAAGAGCTTTTGCAGAGGTTCAGGGAGCACACAAGTGTGTGAGGCAGGCTTTATTTTAGAGCTAATGTAAATTGTGGCTGAGAGAATCAAATTTAGCATTAGTGGAGTAAACAGGTAGCACACAGCCAGGGCTGAGGGGCCAGTGAACCCCATGAGAGTCGGAACCACAACAGTTGTCCCAGGAGTCACACTCAGGGACTGTTTAGTCCACAGATCCCCAGTACTTGACCATAAATAACCCAGCTCCCTTCCTCCTGGTGCTCAGTATGTTGGGATGCCTCTTACTGGTTAGTTCTGACCAGAAGTTTGAGGATTAGGTGCTTGGATGATGCCCATACATAGAATCTATTATCTTCATCCCAGAGTAGGAAAAGATAGAGACTCGGGCAGGGGCAAACAACATAGCTATCACAGAAATTACTGAAAATAGAGGAAGCCTTCATAGAAAGAAACTATTATAAGCAGATGCACTTTCTTGTCCACAAATCATCTGGGGGCCAGTGCCCAGCATGCACGAATGCCCCAGATTCAAAAGCATTTTTAATGATATGGTATAGTTTAACTAACACATCTAACACCCTTTTTCCCCAAAATTTATTCCTGAGCACAAAAATGGAGGACAAAGGCTGACTTACAGGAGTCTGTTCTTCCCTTCCATTGTTCATTCCAGGCTATTGAACTTGTGTGTTCAGGCTTGGTGGCAAGTGCCTTAACTACAAGGCCACCTGTCCTGGTTATGTGGCTTATTTTATTTTAATTAATAACTAACTAATTAATTAATTCTGTCAATATGACACAAGTTAGAATTATCAGTAAAAAAATAAAAACAAAAAATGAAACAACCTCAGTGGAGAAAGTACCTCTTTTCTAATTATGGCCTGCAGGTAAGTCTGTGGGGCATTTATTCTTTGATTGGTGTGGAAGGGTCCAGCTCACTGTAGATGGTGCCATACCTGGGCAAGTGGTCCTGAAGCATATATGAAGATAGGCTGAGCATGCCAGAAAGTGTTCCTCCATGGCCTCTGCTTCAGTTCATGTTTTGGGTTCCTGCCTTGGGTTCCCCTGATGATGGAGTATAACCAGTAAGTGAAGTAAACTTCCTGCAACCTAAGTGGCTTTAGTCATGGTGTTTTATCACAGCCATAGAAACTCTAACTGAAATTACCAACCCTGAAATTGTTTCTTTCAACTACTTAGTACTAGTCTCTCTCTCTCTCTCTCTCTCTCTCTCTCTCTCTCTCTCTCTCTCTGTGTGTGTGTTAATTTTGTATCTTGCAACCTTGCTGAATGAACTAGTTTTAATATTTCCTTGGTATATTATAAAATTTTCTCTATATAAGATCATACTATCAGTAAACCATGTTTTAGGATATTTCGGATGATATGTGCTTGACTTTATAGTAAACAGTGTAAAATTTGGATGAGTGAATTATTAAACAGGTTCTTTCTTCCCTATACAGGATAAACTATCCATTAAAGAAAAATCCAAGACACCAGTGAGATTCCTACCACAGTTGTCTATGGTAATTTGTTAATATATTCTCATTCTTTATTCTATTATGATAGTACAACTATTGTCTGATTTCAAATTCTGTGTTCTAGTTGATTCTACCCTAACAGAAAAAATCCTGTGTGGTATATATCTTAGGAAAACTACTATCTTAATAAAGTCATCACATCAGTAATTTCTAGCATGGATGGATTGTTTGAGGAATCTGAGGCAAAGAAATCCCAGATGATCTCAAGGAGGGATGTCAGTGTTGGCATCAGGAGACAAGGGTGTAGGTCACAGTGATGTATCTGGCACTGTGACCTTTGAGGGGGTCATTTATTTCTCTGAACCTCGTGACATCAGAGGAGATGGCTCTTCTAGTGTCAAAGTCTGTACTACAAAAGGTTTTGTAGACTTTGGCTTTTGTTTTCATTATTTCTCTATAAATTATCAATGTCTATGGAAAAGGCAGCTAATAGGCATTGTTAGTGGACAAAGCATTGGAAAAGCTAGGTTCTGCTTCATTCAGGGAAGATTCCTAACATCTTTTTTCTGTTTTTTTTTTTTTCTTTTTCTTTTTTTAAAATAAATACATTGAAACCAAAACCAAAACCAAAACCAAAACCAAATTAAAACATTAAGGAAATAATCTCAAGCAGTTCAAAGCACCTGTTTTAATGTTCAGTCTAATTTGCAATGTTTAAGCCAGGATTATTAGAAACCTTATGAATAAAACCATAACTTTCTTACATCTATCAATGTTTTTATGTTTTCTAGTTCATAAATCAAAATACTGAAATGAAAAAAATTTCTCTTTAAAACTTAACAAATTATAAAATTGAAAAGGTTGCTGTAGAGGTGTTTGAGCCTGTTAGACTTGTGTTCCGTCACTGCATAAGTATTTAGGGTCAGATGAATGATTCTTTCAAGCCAGTGAACCATAGGGTTATTTAAAATGTGTTTTCTGGTTGATTGAAAACCTTACGGTATGCTCATATTTGAGCATATCTTATGGGTTTTCTTTTATATTCTTATTTGTGATTTATGAGAAATCATACTTTTGGGGTAGTTTAAGATAATCTGTTTCCTTGCTTGTATGTAAACATTAAGTTCACACTTGTCGTGTTGACCATCTGCTACAGCTATGCAACACAGGTCATATGGAAACAGAGTGGAGGCTTAGAAGGGAGATAGTTTGGAGAATGTGGGTGAGAGCTTTGAAAACCAAGGAGAAGGTTTGTTTCTCCTTTCCTGCACAGTCAGCAGGCTCCTAGGAAGGCTGAGGTAGCCTTCTGTTACAGCACTGCCAGTAAACCAAGACCCTTATCTTCTGCTGCCTGCCTTATTTAAAACTGCTGTCAGCCTAGTCCCACCACTGACCTTAGTCTCTTCCTATGTACTGTGTTTACCATCTCTAAAACCATGTATGCAATAGCATTTTGTATCTCTTTGTATAGTCAATAGGGTAACAGAATCATTTGTCATCCAAACAGACATACCATTGAAAGAGAAAGCACTACTAACTGTGCGTGGGCAAGAGGTGTAAACTGAGACTATGTTCTATAAATTGGGATTAAAGTCTCCATAAGAGGGACTGCAGTGACTTTTGATGCTAGCCTAAGCTCAAAACCCACATCTTCCATGATAAGAGTGCCCAACTATGCATCCCTATCTTCCCCCTCCCTCCCCCTCCCTCTCCCTTCCTCCTCCCTCTCCTCTCTCCCTCACTCTTCCCTTTTTCAGGTTTTCACACAAACTTAACTTTGCAGAGTCACTTCTTATCCTGTCTCATCTAGCACATCACTGTCTCTTCACTCTTTGATTTTCTTCATTATATTATCACTTCTTGATAGTATATTACACATTCATTCTGATATAGCTGTGTATACTTCTGCCTGAATGTATGCACCATGAGGAGAGGGCCAGGTACTGTCCATAACTCTAGACTCACCACTGCCTTAAGTAAAGCCAGCATATGGTAGCTCAGTAGGTTCCTTGTTTAAAGGGAATGGCTTACCTTTGGACTGAGTTAACCCAAATTCCCTGGCTGTCCACCCCAATACCTTCTCTCAAGCTTGTCCCCATCTTTTGGCCTCCAATTCTGGATGCCTTTCCTGTCTTCAGTAAGCACATTGCTAACCTTCTCTGTGGAGAACCAATTTGTCTCAAGGTTTGGCTGCCATCAGTTTTTCTTTCGGAAATTTCCTTGACTATTCTTTACATTCTGTCCTGGTTAGAAGCACATCATATTTTATATGTAAAACAGAAAACAGATCACTCCTTATCTGTATAAAAGGCATGACAGTAATATTAAATTATATTAAATATTAATTAAATAACATTAAATGTGCTTATTTATATTAACTGTGGAATATGCCAAATAGGATGTAGTCAGTACAAAATATAATGAAATCAATTTGAAGAATTACAGTGAGATAATTTACACATCTTCTGTTTTGAATTATCTTCAAAATCCACCACAAATTTTATTTGTAGATACGTTTCAGTTCAGAGCAGCCGTATTTCAAGTGACTTGTAGCCACAGAGGGCTAAGGAGGCTACCTGGGCAGAATAGGTGTAAAGAGCAGGCTAGACATTGGGACATCCACTCTCTGTAAGTCTGAAGGAGAGTGCTCAAGAAACACACCTGCAAGATCCATTATTTTCCACAAAGCTTAGCCTCAGACCTCAGTGGAGATGTGGCTGAGGCTTGACAGATACGGAAGCATTTGCTGAGATAGTGCCATCTGCTGAGGTGCTGAAATCCTGAAAGAAAACTTCTGTCTCTCTGACACTTGGCACTTGGTGACACTTACGGAAAGCCACCATGGAATACCAGTAAAATGTGCTAGAGGATCAGCATCAGGTCAGTCACACACAAGGGAGAGGATGCGCCCTGGCCAGGTGTTGATTGCTGGCTGTCAAACCAAGAGACTATGAGAAAAACCACTGGACAATATAAAATTTGTGTTAATTTTATTCTTCTTTCATGTATTTTATGCAGGATAAACCATCCAGCAAAGAAAAGGCCAAGCTGCCGGCAAGAGTTTTACCACAGTTAACTTTGGTAATTTATCTATGTAATTTCTAAAATGTTGCCACTTGTAGGCTTAGATTTTTAAAAAGCCTACTTTTAATAAGGGTTCTCAAACACTTTGAGAGTATTACAGAATATTCAATGATAAATAAAGACATTTATCAAGATGGCTTAGCAGCAGGAATATCACTGTCAGGAAATAATGGCTCAGAACAGAACTCCATGATCTTTGGGAAGTCATTTACTTTTCTGAGTCTTAGACTCTGAAAATAGGAGTATTTGATTATCTCTGTTGTGATGGACCTTTCAGTGCTCAAAGGCCATTCTACATAGGATCTTGTGGGTCCTTGAATGATCAGTGTCCTATGGGAAAGATGGTGGGCATTTTAGTTACTGAAGCACTAGACTAGTTAATGTTAATTTTCTTTCATAGCTATCCTGAATTCAATACCATCAAATTACCTTCTTGTAGCTTCTGGGATTTAAATTTAAATCAGTAAAAACCATTTTGCTTTGTTTAAAAAAAAAAAAACAACATGAAATTATGTGGAATTTTTTTCTAGCCACAGTGCAACTGAACCGAAAAATCATCAGAAAATCTTAGCAAATCATACAAATCATTGCAATTAAACAAACTGCTTTTGAACTACACATGAAGGGAAAGTCAAGAAGGAAATTAAAAAACAAAATGAAACTGGGAAGATAATATTCCAGAATGTGTGGACTAAGCACTGAGAAATGTTATAGAACAGTCAATGGCAAAGTAGGAAGCCAGCTCCGATTAAACCTAACTCAGTTTCATCAAGTAGAACCCCAAGAAGGCTAGGAAAGAGGAGAGAGCAACTAAAGGCAATGGTCACTGAAAAATCATCCCTGGTGAATCTGAGAAACAAACAATTAGTTCTTCGAAAAGATAAAACAAAAGAACTAAACAAAACAAAAAACCGAAGCAGCAAACAACAAAACAACAAAACAAACCCGAAAAGCAAAAGTAAAACTTAGCAAAGCTAGGAAAAAGAAAAGAATCCAAATGAAAAGGGAGATGCCACAACTTAACACCACAGAAATAAAAAGATGACTAGAGTTATGATAATGAATAACTGTGATGGTGGACTTGACAACTTAGAAGAAACAGATGAATACTGGACACCTATACCCTTTAGTGAGGAAGCAGGGGATGGGGCACCAAGTTACAGCTGGATAGGCAGAGGAATCCCAGCCTGCTAGTGTAGAGAAGGGCAACTCCAAAGAACAGGAATGCAAGGCACATCTCAGAAAGCTAACAGGGCTTTTAAAGCTTTCATCATAAACAATACATTTTCAAGGAGATTTGTTTAGCCTTGATTGAATATTACACAATGTATGCAAGTACTGAAACATTGCATGGTACTCCATTGGTATGTATTGGTATGTAGAATGTTATGCTGTTATCCATCAGATAAAAACAAGGTGAAAGAAATCTTGTAGACAGTGGTGTGGAACAGACACTCCAGGTTTGGGTAATAGGCACTCATAACCAAGTTCCATCAGGGCTTTTGTGACTATTTCCTCATAAAGTCCAGGCAAAGAAAGATCTGCTGCTGATGGTTGTGTATCTTCCCAGAGGTCTTGAGGTGCTTAGGAAAATGTTTAAGCTGCCCATACAAATACTTATGTATTAAATGAAGCATTTTCTATATTACTTACTAACATTACTTAAATTTTCTGTTTTAGACAGGAGTCAAACCCCAGTGGCAGCAGACTGCTCCATCATTCCATTTAAATGTCAAACAGGAAAACCCAGTTCTAGAACCTTATACTGTTAAAAACGAGCAGTCGTATGGTAAGGATTTTATTTTTTATTTTTTACTAAAAACATGGATAGTTAATAAAGCCATAAAATTATAAAAATCCAAGCAGTACATAGCATGTAAAAAAATTTTCTTCTATACATTTACTATCATAAGACAATTGTTTCCAGTTCCTAGTTATTTAAAGCCTGTCAATGCTTTTTGTGAAAAAAGCATTTATTTTTTTTAATTTTTTATTCCACTTTATTCTCTCATCATTTTATGTGTATGCGCACGCACCCACACATGCTCTCTCTCTCACACACACACACATGCACACACACACACATGCTCACACACACACACATACACACACACACGCTCACACACACACACACGCTAACACACACACACATACACACACATACACACACACATGCTCACACACACACATACACACACACATGCTCACACACACATACACACACACACATACACACACATGCTCACACACACATGCTCACACACACATGCTCACACACACACATATACACACACACATGCTCACACACACACATACACACATACATGCTCACACACACACACATGCTCACACACACACACACACACACACACACACACACATACACACACACCACCACATTCTCTTTCATTCTCTTTTCTTACCCTCCTCTCACAGGTCCCCAACCCCTTCCTCCTGGCAAGTCTTTTCTGTATTTACTTAAGGCTGCCTGTATGGAGATGGGAAAGGTAACTTCTGGTGGCTACCACTGAGTCATACCATCTCTTTTCTGCCTTAGAGAGCAGCCCTTGACGACCTGAGGTTCCTCAGGGAGGGGTGGGACCTTATGAGCCCATCCCTCTTCACAAAGTTTATGGGCCTTCCATGTCACAACCTTTTTTTTTCTAAGAATGTCCTAAGTTGTGGATAATATTTCCAAATTAGTCATCTAAAAATAATTTTATGCTAGGGCCTGAAGGGATAATAACTCAGTCATTAAACATGAGGACTATGGACCTGAATTCCCTCTCCACATGCACAGAAGAAGCCAGCTGTGGCTGTATGCCCTTACAGGCTCAGTGCTGAGATGAGATAGAGGGACTCTTGAGGCTGGCTAGCTGGACTGAATGGCTGTTCAGCCTGATCCATGAGCTCCAGGTGACCAAGACAGGCTTCTGCACACGTGTGCACACTGAGATGCATATGAACATCTTTACAAATTCTAACGTATAAGCACTTATCAGACTGAGTACAATTAGCATTCGCATGCTTTTGAAACCAGGGCTCTTTTAAGTTTTTCTTGAATAGTGTAATTTTGTTTTTATCATAGTCTAAATTTTAATCCTTTTAAGAGACTCTAATACAAATATAACTGAAAATATTTATTATATTAATCAAAGCACCACAAGATTCAACAATATTCTTAAAATAATTAGAGGATTCTATCATGGTGACTTAAAGTAGGCATTTAATACTTTTTTGTAGTGAAACAATATGCATTAGGATTCTTTGAGATGAGAATGTAAAGTATGGATTATTTTTCTAGATGGTGCTGCAGCGTCTTATTCTAAGGACTTACATGCTTAATTTAGCTTACCCTTTACCTGAACAACAACTGTTGCTTTTTAAATTTAAGCTGAATACGTGGAGCACTTTGGAAAAAAAGGCAAATTACTGGACCAAATTGATGATAACCGTTCTGCACCATCAACTTCCAGATCAAAGGTCAAATCTCCACAAAAGGAAAGAGAGAATTTCAGAAGCACCCTCGTCAATGTCATTATGTGAGTGCTGCGAGCTAACCAGTAGGCTACCTCAGCAAAGCCCTGGGAAGTAACAACTGAAAATATAAGCACCCTGTACATCTCTAGTGGGTGCCCCAAGCCTTGTCATTGTGAGAATAGAGAATGGAAGAGTTTGAGGCTACCCCTGTTAGGTATGTCCCACTTTTAAATAGCATCACTTGTAAAGGTGCCTGTGCTAATATTTGATGTCAGTCAAGAGAGCAGGGACTATCTGGGAGTTCTGCCTGTCGTCATGGTGGCTGGTAGAGGATGTGGTTGCCTCCCACCCTCATGTTTTCTGTTCAGGTGATATGATGACTTTTGTGATGTTGAGGGTCTCCTCACGTGGAACAGGACTTAGGTGTGAGCATGCCTGGCTTTATTGATCCTGGGTTCTGGAGCTTTCTATGGAGAGGGGTGGAGGCTCTGCTTCCACACAGCTTTGTATAGGTTGGTTGGTGCCTTCTCTTGTTTCACTCTGGCCCTCAGGGTGCTAACAACTACCCATGGAACACATAGGATTTCATGACCCATTGTGGTTAAGTGGCTCAGCCATAGAAGGCTGCTTGCTTTCCTCCATGGGCCATTTCTCTATCTGGACCTTTTGAGGGGAACAGTGGGTGCTGAGAGCTTACAAAGAGCAAGGGGGGGGTGGTCTGTGTGTTCTCACAGGTGGATGTGAATGTGATTTCTATTTATTTGTTTGTTTGCTTGCTTGCTTGCTTTCAGCAAGGATCTTACTATATAGTCCTGGATAAAGTCAAATTCACAATCCTGCCTCTGTCCTCAAGTGCTGGAGGAAACACAGGCATGTGCCATCACATCTAGTCATAAAGTGCTTTTGAGTTTGCTGTTGACGATACCACGAGAATATTAGCATCACTGGCCACTCGTGTCACTTTTGTTGTCTTCTTTGCATGAGCACATTCAGATCAGCTGGTGTAAAGTTAACACCAAATCCTTGGGAGAAAGAGCCCATAGTTACACATTTGTGGAAGAAATGCTCCTCACCCCTATTTCTGGTATTGGTGGGGGTTTGAACCCAAGGCATCATGCATGCTAAGAAAGTACTGTACTGTTGAACTATAAACACAATCCCCTTTCAGTTTTTATTTCAAGAGAGTGTTTTATTATATAGTCTAGAACTTGGCATCATTTTTACCTCAGCCTCAGTAATAGCTGGTACTGTCAACATGTGCCATAACACCTGGCAAGAAAGAGGATCTTGTTTTGCTCCTTCCAACTCTTTGCATCTGCCTCTTTCCTTCTCCCCTCCCTCACCCAGATGGTTTAGATATAGCAATTTAGATATAGCAATATAAAAGTAGCACTTAGTGAGTAGATGGCCCAGTGGCCAGCTCTTTGGAAAGTCAACATGTGTACTTAGCTTGGATCCTCATGCTATACTGATTGGTCAGTCAGAAGGACCCCAGTCAAACCCCACAGATGCCAGAGCGTGGGGCAGCTGACAAGAGCTTCCTTGATGCAACTTCTTGTAATTTCTAAGGCTTATTTAACTGAAAGTAGAATGCATCTTGGGTTTCAGTCTGATTATTATTATTTTACACATGCACATGCACACGTACTCACACAGCTAAATATAGACTGCTGAGTCCATTTAGCATGTGTGTATATGCATACGTATGCTGTATGTATATGATTTCAGGGCTGGCCCACTGATGTTGGATAACCAACTAGGGGTTCACCCATAGGAAAGACAAATTCTCCCCTTTCAGTTGTTAGTTGCCTATATTTCTTTGTCTAAGGGGGGGGCTCCCATGAGAGTTCTCTCTTCCATATTAGCATGTCCATTGGTACTGTCATTGTTCAAATTTTGTTTAGGCAGCCATATTGTTAAGGCGTCATGGGTATAACTTCCTGTCATTTCTAGGAGATACACCTAGTCCTTTGGCCCTTACAGTCTTTCTGTCCCCATTTCCTCAGTGTTCCTTGAGTTTTAGATGCATAGGTTGTTTTGTAGATCTATTAGGACTCTGTATCCCAGGATCAGTTATTCTCTGCATTGTGACCAGTTATGGTTTTATGTGATGGTCTCCATCTGTCTCACTCTGTCTGGGGAGTAACCTACACTTACCTGTGGGTATAAGGTTAAGTATTTAGAATGCAGTTAGGAATTATCCTGTTCTAGTACAGTGGCAGCAGTAGGTCCTCCTCTGAGATCCATGACTTCACTAGCCCTGGGTAGTTGAAGAGGGTTCTGGTACCAGACATAATTTCCCTATTGTTGAGCTGTCTTTAAATCCATTTGTAGGTCACCACCAGCATGCAAGTGCCACTATTTCACCTTTAGGGACATCTTGGCATGCTAGTTAGTGTTGTGGTTCACAGCATCACAACTGGGCAGGACTACGACCACTTCCCTCTCTCAGCAGCTTCAGACACGATGAAAGTTGGTCCTCAGGGAGAAGTCTTTCAGGTTAGGCCCAGATGGAATCTCCTGAGACCTGTGTCTGGTGTGGTGTTTTCAGCAACAGGGAACTTACCTTTACTCTCTGAGAGGCATCAATAGTTTATGTTGCTTTGAGACTCTCTTGGACTCCCATGAGCAACAACTTAAAATGTTTCTCATGCCTGTGTTTTTGTTAGACACTCTATGGCTCTTTTGGGGAGCATTGTCAGCCCAAGTGGCATTACTTCTTCTAAGATATATAGGTAATTTTAGGCAAATATGATTCCTTAAGGCCTTTTTAAATATTCCCAGTGTTGTCTATTCCATCATCTCCTTTGTACTGACCTCCGTTTCTCCTCCCCAGTTAAAAGCTCCTCCCATTTTTTTCACGGCCCTCTTTTTTACACATGTACCCTGCTATTTCCCTCTCTAGGGCTTCTTCTCCCAATGGTCAGTTTTTACTTAACTGGTGCCAGCAGTTTCTAACCTGGTTTCTCCAGGTTATAAACTCATAGCTAAAGATCTGGATCTGGAAGCCTCAGATGAGGGAGGACAAGTGGTGTTTGTCTTTCCGGGTGTGGGTTACCTAAGTCAATATAATGATTATCAAAGGCCAGAGGGAATTTAGGTAGATATGGGATCATGAAAGGACAGAAAGGATCAAATGTGCAGGAGGAATAAGAGGTGTTTTTCCAGACAATCTTTGCAGAACAGGGGAAATAGAGCAAAAACAACCACGTATATAAGGATCACTGAGGTGAGTAGATTTAAAAAGTTTTATTTTGGAAAAAAAGTATTTGAGGCAGTCCATGTTACTAGACTTAATTGTACATTGTATTAATACATCACAGTATCACCCTTTGCTTAATAAATACATCATTATAACTTCAGTTATGAAAAACTTATCACTAAATTTAAAAGGACATAAAATTACAGTTTATGAACTGAATATGTAAATTAAGATGAAAGCTGACCTTTATGGGTTAAGGGATGTTCTTTCCTTTCCTAGGTTTTAATATAACTAGGTGCTACATTTTTGCCAAATGCTTTTTCTGTGTCTACTGAGATGACCTGTTGGCCTTTCTCCTTTATTCTGTCATGTATGATACATTTCACTAATGGCTTTCCTAGGTTTCACTCAGTTACTGCATACCTTAATCTGTATAATATTGCTGGATTTTATTTGCTATATTTGTTGAGGGGCAATTTGAAATTTATATTTATGTACAGAAAACTCAGTAGTGCACCTTTGTACTGGCTGGTTTTGTGTCAACTTGACACAAGCTGGAGTTATCAAAGAGAAGGGAGCTTCAGCTGAGAAAATGCCTCCACAAGATCCAGTTGTAAGGTATTTTCTCAATTAGTGATCAAGGGGGGAGGGCCCCTTGTGGGTGGTGCCATCTGTGGGCTGGTAGTCTTGGGTTCTATAAGAAAGCCGGCTGAGCAAGCCAGGATAAGCAAGCAAACCTGTAAGCAGCATTCCTCCTTGGCCTCTGTATCAGCTCCTGCTCCTTGACCTGCTTGAGTTCCAGTCCTGACTTCCTTTCATGATGAACAGCAGCATGGAAGTGTAAGCTGAATAAACCCTTTCCTCCCCAACTTGCATCTTGGTCATGATGTTTGTGCAGGAATAGAAACCATGACTAAGACAACCTCTAACCTAGTTTGGGGGCAAGTTCCTTGGTCTTTGCTTTTTCCAGCTTGGCAGGGCAAGGCACACATTTGAAACGTTGGCTCCCCACCATTTCTGTTGTAATTGGTCCCAGTAGCTTCCACCAGTTTATCCAGAGTTCTTTGGTCTTCCTGGTTAACATTGGAAAGCAACAGTGTTCCTGCATGTGTTCGTTCGGACCACCTACCCAGCCTTTGATGATGCAGTAGCCCCCTCTCCCATAATGTTGCAACACAGGACAGGCAGGAAGGACAACAGCTGGGCAGGGCTACATTCTATCCAGCCAATACCAGCTGAGCCTTCTTGCCCTCTTCCAAGGTCATAGCAGTAGTGACCCCTTCTTGAAGCATAGGTGATCCCTTCATGAGGATGGGCTCTACCTTTGTTGGATACAATGGAGCAGGATGTGGAGTGAAGTCCCACATTTGCCCCGGGTGCTCGAGCCTCTGGGAGGGACGGTCGGGGGCGGTCGAGGGACGAGAGGTGGGACTGTGTGAAGCAGGAACACTGCCCGGGGGCATGGGAGACGGTGGCCGCTAGTCCTGGGGATCGCAGGGAACTGGCTCTGTCGGGTTCCCATGCTCTTGGGCACTACAGACGCCACTGGATGCTGCTGCGGAAGAGCTGAGAACAAAGTGGGGGCCCTCATGTGGGACTGAAAAAGGGGAGAAGCAGGGAAAGGTAAGGAGCTCAGCTGGATCCTGCAGGGAGACTGCGATTCGAGGTTTGGCGCTGGCTAGAACACTTGGTTTGGTGTGGTGGCGGCTGTAGCTGGGGAGCACTGGGAGGCCTTCAGCAGGAGACTAGACAGCAGCTCTTTAGACGAAGGCCTGTTCCCTCATTCCCTACGGTGGATGAAGAGAGATAGTCCAGGGTTTCAGGGCGTTTATTGTCATGGCAGAGAGTGACGTGGGTGAGACCCCCCTCGACCTCAGGGATGGGCGATGTTGAAATAGTGGCTGGGAAGGGAAGAGGCTAAGCCTCTAGGTGCCTCATTAGCATGGGGATGGCTTGACAGCTGCATGACCTTTATGTGACCAAATGTCACAGATCTATGGAGAGATGTAGCCACATGTCAGGAGCTGGTTCTAGGAACATGGTAAACACCTGCCATCTCTTACAGGGTTTTTTTTACCCCCTATTGGGCCCATGGGATTTAAACCTTAGCTCTACCAGAAGCCAGGCTGCCTTTCATGGCCCCACACTTCTCCGTGGTTTTTTTTTTTTTGTTTGTTTGTTTGTTTGTTTTTGGCTGAAGCAGTGGGGAAACCAGGCTGCCTTTCATGTTCCCACACTCCTCCGGGTTTTTTTTGTTTTTGTTTGTTTGTTTTGTTTTTGTTTTTGTTTTTGAATGGCTGAAGCAGTGGGGAACTACAGTCCATGGCTCAGGGGACTGGTTAATTCCATGGTGATTACAGGACATACTGTTGCTGCAGCAGGCAGATGCGGTTGGGACACCTAACAAAGAGATGGGGGCCTCATTCGCCCTAGACGTCCTATCCGGTACCCTATTTCCCAGACCCTTGCTCACACAGAGGATGTGTAATCCTTTGGTCATTCAGCTTTATTCACAGCAGCAGGTCTCAGGCCCAGTTTTCCTCCCTTCTTCCTTCCTTTAGGCGTCTTGTTCAGCTGGAGGAGAGAGAGATTTGCTGTTTTGTGATGGGTTTTTAAGCAAGGTGAACAGTTTGGGCCTGCCTCATCATGTCTCTAGCTCGGTTTTCCAGTCTCTACTAGCTGCATAAAATAAATTGAGACTGTGAACCTTTTTCTCTGTTTTCTGAAGAAGTTTCTGTAGAATTGGTTGGATTTCTTCCCTGACAGAATCCATTAGAGAGGCCACCTGGACCTGAATTTTCTCTCTGGGAAATTATTAATTACTAATTTAATTAGTTTGCTCGATATTGATCTAGTCATATTTTGTATTTTTTCTGGAGCCATGTTCGAAACAGTTTTGCCTTTGGGGTATGTATTGCTCCCATTTAACTGTCTAATTTTCTGTGTAATTAGCTATCAAGATAACCTCATTTTCTGCCGCCTTTGGTACCAGTTGACTCTAGGTGAGGGCCTTTCTGGAGGTGCCAGGCCAGTTGCTTGCTGTCCTCCTGTGACAGAGGGACAGCAGCATTTTAAGCTGTGTTGTCTACCTTTTGTGACCTGTTTCCTCAGTGCCTGGCTTTTCTTCTTGTCTCCTCATAATCATGGATTAAAATAATTTCACTTCTGTTTTCACACTTGAAAAGGAAGGGATTGCTGCTGCTATTTTGAACTAAAAGTGTCTTAATTTTATAAACAGGAAAATATCAATATAGTTATTTTTCACTTTCGAGAAATAAAGTATATCCTATTTCTTTTGTTTTCTTTTTTAGAGGGAGAGAGAGAGAAAGAGAGAAATTGGAGGGGCACCAGCCAGGAACACCTGGAGAGAGAGGGGGAGGGGAAAGGGGAGAGAGGTAGGAAGTGGTCAGGGAGAGAAAGGGCAGAGAGCTACCCTATTTTCCTTTAACTAGGAAAAGCATCTCCTACACTGATTGCTTGAGTTCTGATTGGAATGCCATTCTCCTGGAAAGAGCATGGCTGCTCAGACTCACACAAGGATGCACAGATCCCTCTTTCCACATGTGACCGAAGGGGGGGGGTACTTCTGCTCTCTGACATTTAATTTCTTCTTCTGTGAAGTGGGGATAGTTATGACTTTCAACAGTACATGTGAGGCTTATAAATAATACTTGCAAAACCACTAAGGGCTTGCTTGATTGGCGATGAATAGCTCTTATAGTTTCAGGTGAGCAGAATATAGTCCTAGAATCGCAGGTCTGTAGAACTGAAGGGATGTTGACACTCACTCTGAGGGTCAATAGTGGTTTCTACAAGCCTAGCGGTCTTCTTCCCTTCCGGCCTTAGTGACTGCACTCTTCTAGGCATTATTCACACAAAGGATGAAAGGCCGATGCCGATGATGTAGGAAGGCTGGCAGGATGAGGTTTCTACAATAAAAACAACCACAGATGCCACTTATTAAAGTCATGCATTTATAGTGATGAAATGTGAACCCAGACTTGATGATCTGAAGATACAGTATTATTTTATTAGTTCCTTTCTGGGCAAGCAACAGAATAATGAGATTACATTTGTGGTTAGAAAAATCAATTTTTGTCTTCTTACATACTTAATATTTTGAGGATCCTCCACTACTCTCATGTTTATATTCTGATGTTTGGTAAAGATTTATTGATTATCTATCATCTATTAAGTTAAATGGACTTTTCTTACATACTTTAAAACCACAATATAAAGTCCACTGAATATTGGATTCTTGGAATTAGAAAAAACCAGTTAAAAGATATATCCTGAGTACTTACTTTAGTATGGTTTCTTAGAAACATTTTCAATAAATCTTCAGCATCTGCTACTCAGTGAGTAAGGGGGACAGACGTTTCTTATTCAGAACCACTGATTTGTAGCAACAGATACTGGGCTCTGGACCACAATGCAGAAATTAGAGCAGGCCTAGCACAACCTGTTATCTGTGCTGGAGCTGTAAACCATGCCTTTCTGCACAGTGGAGCCCCAGAAAAAGTCAGTGGGGTTCATGTCTGGCATAGCTTTTGAACCAAATTACATCAATCACAGGAGTTATATGGACTTAAAAAAGGCAAAAGAACAAATGAGTTTCTATGTTGATTGGTGTCAACGTGTATGCTCCTAAATATCTGAGACAAGGTGTTCAGAGAATGTGTGTGTTTTCTGCAAATCAGCACTTGAATTTTCTATTATCATTTTATTTTAAGCAGATTAAGAAACAACATATTTTAGAGATAATGTAAGAGTATGCCTTGCTAGTTCAAAGGAGAAGTCAGTTTTGTAGTGAAAGCAAATAAGCAAAGGCCGCTGAGCAAAGGCCGCTGCTGGGGTGCTTCCCAGGAAGGACGGAGGTCTCGAAGAGCACTTCCAGGCCGGGCAGTGGTGGCGCACGCCTTTAATCCCAGCACTTGGGAGGCAGAGGCAGGTGGATTTCTGAGTTCGAAGCCAGCCTGGTCTACAGAGTGAGTTCCAGGACAGCCAGGGCTACACAGAGAAACCCTGTCAAAAAAAACAAAAACAAGCAAACAAACAAAAAACCAACAAACCAATTGTTTCCACACACCTGGGGAGAAAGGGGCACCAAGCAAATATGTTTAACCATTTTATTTTTCTGATATTTAATAGAGAACAGTCCTGATGTTTTTATACCCATGTTTTGTGTTTGAACCACCTTTGCACATTTCTGACTCATCTTTGTTTATCACTGTTTTAGGCAACAAGATGGTAGTTTAGAGTCCGATGTCACTGATGAGAGTTATATTCCAAAAGCGACCACTTCTGCAATAGAGAAAGACATCTTGGTAACAACTCACTTCTGTCAGTATAACTGCAAATAGAGGGAAGACCTCAAGAACTGCATGTCCTTGAGATTATCCTGTCCTTCCTTGTGTATCTTAGTGTATGCAGGAATGAATAGAGAGTTGCATCATATTATTCTACTTGATTAATGAAGAAAGCATTCTCTTTCTTGCCACCTAAGATCACAGTTAAGCAATTCCAAATCTGTCTGTCCCCATCCTAAAGCTTGTTTCAAACATATGCATCCTTATCCAACATTGTTCTTTTATGATCATTTTTCTGAGTTATGATAATGTATACTCTAAAAAGCACATAAACTTATTCTAGAAGAAGTAATTCAGGTGTTTAAAATGCATGAACATTTTTTAAAATGCATGCATTAAAAATTATAACATCGTGGGCTAGAGAGATGGTTTAGAGTTTAAGGGAACTGGCTGTTCTAGAGGACCTGGGTTTAATCCCAAGCACTCATGTGGCAGTTTATAACCATCTGTAATTCCGATCCCAGGGAGGCCAACACCCTTTTCCAGATTCTGTGGACAGCATGCATGCATGTAGTGAACAGACATACATGCAGACAAAACACCTATACGTACAAAAAGTAAAAGCATTGTGAATTTGAAAATATTTTGAAGTTGAACTTCCCTGAGGGCTGTGTAAATAACTATGATAAATGGAGAATTATCAGATTTTAAAGCGAGAATTAATATGTATAATATTTATAGCACAATAAAGAATAGAAATGGGCTGTCTTTATCAGTGTTTTACTTCTGTGAAGAGACACCAGGACCAAGGCAGTTCTTATAAAGGAAGGCATTTTGGGGGGGGGGGGGTGTGCTTGCTTACGGTTTCAAAAATTTAGCCTGTTATCATTCTGGCAGAGAAAATGATAGCATGCTGGCAGGCATGATGCTAGAGTAGTAGCTGAGAGTTACAAACAACCCAACATGTAAGCAGGCAGGCAGGCAGAGAGAGGGAGAGAGGGGAGAGAGATCCACAAAGATAGAGACAGACAGAGTGTCAGACAGACATACACAGAGACAGAGACAGAGAGATAGAGAGGAGTCAACCAGCCAGCCACTGGGCCTGGCATGGTTTTTGAAACCTCAAAGGCCATTTCTAGTGGCATACTTCCTCCAGCAAGGCTGCACCTCTTAATCAGTCCTTCCAAACAGTTCACCAACTGGGGACTAAACACATAAATATATGAGCCTATGCTATTCCCAGTCAAACCAGCACAAATTGGTTCTGTTACATGCTTCTAGAGTTAGTGTAAAGAGATACCAACTTGAATGTAGCTTTTAAGATTGACCTCTAATTATCAAAAATAAAAGAGCAGTCCTAATAATACATTCCAAAAGCTTACCAACACCAGCTTACAACTCAGCATACAATCTATCCCATACCTCATCTACTTGGCGATGTAACTTTGATGCTTATGGTATAGTTGTAAACTAAGAAAAATTGCTTTTGCTTCCAGGAAATGGCATTTAAAAAGATTAAAAGATCTCAAACAATGCTTATGTGAATCTTACAGAAGCACTTTGTTTTATTTATAAATGCGTTGTTCTCCCCAGACTTGCATTTCCCCCTGTGGCTTTGTGCTCTGACCCCATACTCCCTTACTGCAGTACTAAATCCCTGCCTCCTCATTTATCACAGAGGTATTACTATTACATTCACCATGGAATTGATACTGACCACGTGGCTCCAATGGAAGACTCTTGGCTGGAGCACGTGTTACAATTGGTTCCACAGCATCTGAAAGTCCTGACTAATAGCATCATGGTCTTGTCGGATGAGATGAGAGAAGATTATCTTCTCAGTGTAAAGAAATCCATAGGTAAATTGCTGTGTTTTCTATTTTGAGTATGTGTGGCCTTAAAGGAAAGCTTTGAGTTGAAAGTTAACACCTGATTTTGACACATTCCCTTGACTGATTGTGCTCTGTCTCGCCTCATTGCTGCATTGCTTAAAACCTCCGCCAACTTGCATTAATTAGGCATAAATTATTTTTTAAATCAACTTTGCTGTTTTTAAAGATGTCCTTTATTAAAGGACAACACCAAAGAAAGTAATAAAACATTATCTTTAGCCACTCAAAATTTTTATTGTGTTTCAGTCAAGAGAAAGCATTAGGGCTTAGGAAGCCATCTCTTCCTTCAAGATTGTCCTTCATTTAAATTGGTATAGGTGTGAGAGACAAGATGTGCCCATGTGTGTGTTTTTGTCTGTGTGTTTGTGCATATATATATATATATATGTATATGTTTATATAGATGTATATATATACATCTATATATATGGTACATACATGTGTGATGATGTGTGCACTGTGTATGTGTAGGTGAATAATTACCAAAGATTTTAACCATTATCAACTATCATTAAAATTACTAATAAGAAATTCAAATATGGTTGATGACAGTTTTGCTACAGACCAAAAGGTGGCTATCTATGGCTCAGAATCCATTCCTCTCCACTGCCTATTCTGTAATTAAGGTTTCAATAGCACACAGACATTCTAATATTTTTTAACACATTGTGTATGGCTGCTTTTGAGTTATAACATTAGAGCCGAATAGTTGAAAAGAGACCTTGTGGCTCCCAAAACAGAATTAGTTACCATATGGCCTTTTGTGTAAGAGATTTGTTGAACCATGGTATGGACTTAACAGGTTGATCTCTAAGTATGAGTAGGTAATAAGAATATTTATTTATTTATTTATTTATTTATTTATTTATTTACATCCCAAACACTGCTTCCCCTCCTGGTCCTTTCTTCTCAGATTCTCTCCTCCATCCCCTCCCCTCCTTCTTTGAGAAGGTGCCCTCCCCAACCCCTTCCACCCTGGCACATCTCTGTCTCTGCCAGATTAAGTACAATCTCTTCCACTGAGGCCATACAAGGCAGCCATGGAGACTGAGCTGCATGTCTGCTACATATGTGCTGGGGACTTAATTCCAAGCCTGTGTATGTTCATTGGTTGGTGGTTCAGTCTCTGAGAGCTCCTAGAGGTGCAGGTTAGTTGACTCTGTTGGGTTCCCTTTCCCTTTAGGGCCTTCAATCCTCTCCAACTCTTCCACAAGTGTCCCTGACCTCTGTTCAATGTTTTGCTATGGGTATCTGCATCTGTTTCAGTCTTCTTCTGCTGGGTCCTCTCAGAGGACAGTTATGCTAGGCTCCTGTCTGCAAGCATAACAGAGTATCATTAATAGTATCAGGAATTAGTGCTTGCCTATGGGATGGGTTTTGAGTTGGGCTTTCCTTTAGTCTCTGCTCCATCCCTGCATTGTTTTTAGAAAAAGCAAATTTTGGGTTGAAAGTTTTGTGGGTGGGTTGGTGTCCTTATCCCTCTAGGTGGGTCCTCCCAGGCTACAGGAGGTTGCACGCACTGTATCTTGGCTAAGGTCACCTGCATTGACTCCTGGGAGCCTCCCCTATCCTAGATCTCTGGGATTTCCTTCAGACTCTTGACCACACCCCCAAGCTGCAGATTTCTACTCATCATCCTGACCCCCTGGGACTCTCCTATCCCTCCCCACACCTCATCCTGCCTCCGCATTCCCCTTCCCAACCCTGACCCATTCCCTCCTTCCCTCTGCCTATGGCTATTTTGTTCCCCCTTCTAAGTGTGATTCAACATCTCTCTTGTGCCTTCTTGTTTAACTTTTTTGGGTCTGTGGGCTGCATCATGGGTGTCTTAGTCAGGGTTTCTATTCCTGCACGAACATCATGACTGAGAAGCAAGTTGGCGAGGAAAGGGTTTATTCAGCTTACACTTCCATGCTGCTGTTCATCACCAAAGGAAGTCAGGCCTGAAACTAAGCAGGTCAGGAAGCAGAGGCCATGGATGGATGTTACTTACTGGCTTGCTTCCCCTGGCTTGCTCAGCTTGCTTTCTTATAGAACCCAAGACTACCAGCCCAGGGATGGTACCACCCACAAGGGGCCCTCCCCTCCTTGATCACTAATTGAGAAAATGCCTTACAGCTGGATCTCTGTGATAACTCCATCTTGTGTCAAGTTGGAATACAAAACTAGCCAGTACAATGAGTATTCTGTACTTTATGGCTAATATCCACTTATCAGTTAAGTACATACCATGCATGTCCTTTTAGGTCTGGGGTATCTTACTCAGGATGATATTTTCTAGTTCCATCCATTTGCCTGCAAAATTCATGATGTCCTTGTTTTTAATAGCTGCATAGTATTCCATTGTGTAAATGAGCCACGTTTTCTGTATTCATTCTTCAGTTGAGGGACATCTGTGTTGTTTTTAGCTTCTGGCTATTATGAATAAAGCTGCTATGAACATAGTGGAGCACATGTCCTTGGCATATGGTATGACATCTTTCAGGTATATGCTCAAGAGTGATATAACTGGGTCTTCAGGTAGAACTATTTCCAATTTTCTGAGAAACCACCAGATTGATTTCCAGAGTGGTTGTACAAGTTTGCAATCCCACCAACAATGGAAGAGTGCTCCTCCTTCTCTACAGCATGGGCTGTCACTTGAGTTTTTGATCTTAGCCATTGTGATTGGTGTAAGGTGGAATCTCAGGATCGTTTTGATTTTCATTTCCATGATGACTATGAATGTTGAGCATTTCTTTAAGTGTTTCTTGGGCATTTGAGATTCCTCTGTTGAGAATTCTTTGTTTAGCTCCATACCTCACTTTTTAATTGGGTTATTCATTTTGTTGGCATTTAACTTCTTGATTTCTTTATATATTTGGGTATTAGCCCTCTAACAGATACAGGTTTAATGAAGATCTTTTCCCAATCTGAAGGTTACTGTTTTGTTCTATTGACAGTGTCCTTTGCCTTAAAGGAGGAGATTTTCAGTTTTATGCGGTCAATTATTTATCAATTTCATTATTTATCAATCATTTATTAATTATTGATCTTAGGACCTGAGCCATTAGTGTTCTATTCAGGTCTCCTGTACCTCTGTGTTCAAGACTATTTCCCACTTTGTCTTCTATTAGATTTAGTATATCCTGTTTTATGTTGATGTCCTTGATCCACCTGGACTTGAGTTTTGTGCAGTGTAATAAATATGGATCTATTTGCTTTCTTCTACATACAGGCATCCAGCTCTTTAATTCTATTCCATTGATCAGCCTGTCTGTTGCTGTACCAATACTGTGCTGTTCTTTTTTAAATCACTATTACTCTGTAGTCTTGAGGTCTGGGAGGGTGATTCTCCTAGAAGTGCTTTTATTGTTCAGGATTATTTTGGCTATCTTGGTGTTTTTGTTTTGTTTTGTTTTTCCATATGAAATTGAAAATTGCTCTTTCAAGGTCTGTAAAAATTGTGTTGGAATTTTTATGAGAATTGCCCTTTCAAGGTTTGTAAAATATTATGTTGGAATTTTTATGGGGATTGCACTGAATCTGTAGATGGTCATTTTCACTATGTTAATCCTATAAATCCATGAGCATAGATCTTTCCAACTTCTGACTTGTTTGATTAGAGTTACACCAAGATATTTTATGTTATTTGTGGCTATTATGAAAGGTTTTGTTTCCCTAATTTCCTTCTCTGCCCATTTATCACTTGTATAAAGGAGAGGGCACTTTGCTCAAGTTGTTTATTAGCTGTAGGAGTTCTCTGGTAGAATTTTGGGTTATATATATATATTATCATATCATCTGAGAATAATGATACCCTGCCTTCTTCCTTTTTAATTTATATTCCCTTGATCTCCTTTTGTTGTCTTATTGCTCTAGGTAGAACTTCAAGTATATATTGAATAGATAGGCAGAGAGTGGGCAACCTTGTCTTGTTCCTGATTTTAGTGGGATTGCTTCAAGTTTCTCTTCATCTAATTTAATGTTGGATATTGGCTTGCTGTATATATATAGGTACATACCTTGAATCCCTGACCTTGCCAATACTTTTAAAGTGAAGGGCTGTTGATTTTTGTCAAAAGCTTTTTCAATATCTAATGGAATGATCATGTGATCTTTTTTCTTTCAGTTTATTTATATAGTGGATTAAGTCGATGAAATTTCATACATTGAACCATTCCTTCATCTCTGAAATGATTGTAGTGAAAGATTTTTTCGATGTGTTTGCAAGAATTTTATTGGTATTGAATAGTTTTGTATCAATGTTCATAAGTGAAATTGGTCTGAAGTTCTTTCTTTGTTGAGTCTTCATGTGGTTTAGGTATCAGGGTAATTTTGGCCTTATATAATGAATTAGGTAGTGTTCCTTCTGTTTCCTTTTTGCAGAATAATTTGAGGAGTATTGGTATTAGCTCCTCTTTGAAAATCTGGTAGAATTCTGCACTAAAACTATCTGGCCCTGAGATTTTTGGTTGGTAGGTTCTTAATGACTGCTTCCATTTCCATAAGAGTTTTGTTGAGTATAGGCTTTTGAAGTAAGAACTAATGATTTTGTGAATTTCCTCAGTTTCTGTTGTTATCGCTCCCTTTTCTGATTTTGTTAATTTGGATGCTGTTTTTGTTCCTTTCCTTAGTTTAGCTAAGGGTTTGTCTATGTTGTTAATTTTCTCAAAGAATCAGTTCTTGGTTTTGTTGAGTCTTTGTATTGTTCTCTTTGTTTCTAATTGGATTGATTTCAGCCCTGAGTTTGGCTATTTCATACTGTCTACTTCTCTTGACTGGCTTTGCTTTTTTTGTCCTAGAGCTTTCTGGTGTGCTATTAAGTTGCTAGTATGAGATCTCTCCAATTTCTTAATGAAGTCACTTAGTGATAAAAATTTTCCTCTTAGTACTGCTTTCTTCATGTCCTAGAAGTTTGGGTTTGTTGTTCCTTTATTTTCATTGAATTATAAAAGGTCTTTTGTTTCTTCCTTGTCCAAATGATCATTGAGTAAAGATTCATTCAGTTTCCATGAGTATGTGGGCTTTCTATGGTTTCTTTTGTTGCTGAAGTCCATCCTTAATCTTTGGTTATCTGATAGAATACAATGAGTTATTTCCATCTTCTTGTATCTTTTGAGGCTTGCTTTGTGTCTGATTATATGGTCAGTTTTGGAGAAGGTTCTGTGAGGTACTGAGAAGAAGGTATATAATTTTGTTTTTTTGTGTGAAAGGTTCTGTAGATATCTATTAAATCCATTTGGTTTACAACATCTTAGTTTCATTGTTTCATTGTTCAGTTTCTGCTTTGATGACTTGCCCATTAGTAAAAGTAGGAAGTTGAAATCTCTCACCATTATTGTATGGGGTTCAATGTGTGAATTGCACTTTTATAATGTTTCTTTTTTGAACATGGGTGCCCTTGCACTTGGGGCATAGGTTTTCAGAATGGAGATGTCATGTTGGATTTTTTTTTTTTTTTTGATTAGTATGAAATGGACTTCCCCTTCTCTTTTGCTAACTTTTGGTTGAAAGTTTATTTCATTAGATATTAGAATGGCTACTCCAGCTTGTTTCTTGGGTCTGTTTTCTTGGAAAATCTTTTTCCAGCCCTTTACTCTGAGGTGGTATCTATCTTTGTTGCTAAGGTGTGTTTCTTTTATGCAGCAGAATAATGAATCCTGCTTATGTATTCAGTCTGTTAGCTAGTGTCTTTTTTGATGAATCGAGTCCATTAATACTGAGAAATATTTATGACCCATGATTGTTAGTTTCTTTTATTTTGTTGTTGGAGGTATTTAGTGTGTGTCTGTGATTCGCTGTTTTTTTGGTTTTTTGTTTGTTTGTTTTGTTTTTTTTATGTTTTTGCATGAGATGATTAATTTCTTGTGTTTTCTTGGGTGTACTTCTTGCCTTGTGTTGGAATTTTCCTTCTGGTATTCTCTGTAATGCTAGATTAGTAGAAAGGTATTGTTTAAATATGGTTTTGTCATGGAATATTTTAGCTTCTCCATTTATGGTGATTGAAAGATTTGCTGAGTATAGTAGTCTAGGTTGACATCAATGGTCTCTTAGGGTCTGTAAGACATCTGTCCAGGACTTTCTGGCTTTTAGAGTCTCTGTTGAGAAATCAGATGTAATTCTGATAGATCTGCCTTTACATGTTACTTGGCTTTTTTTCCTTTGTAGCTTTTAATATTCTTTCTTTGTTTTGTACCGTCAGTATTTTTGAGTATTGTATGGTGGGATGATTTTCTTTTCTAGTCCAATCAATTTGGGATTTAGTAAGTTTCTTGTACATTTATAGCTATCTCGTTCTTTAGGTTAGGGAAGCTTTATTCTATGATTTTTGTTGAAGATGTTTTCTAGCCCTTTGAGTTGACAATCTTCACCCTCTTCTATTCCTATTATTCTTAGGTTTGGTCTTTCCATAGTGACCCAAATTTCCTAGATGTTTTGGAGTTAGGAACATTTGGCCTTTTCTTTGACTGATGTATACATTCCTTCTATGGTATCTTCTACACCTGAAATTCTCTTTTCCATCTCTCTTATTGTGTTGGTGATGCTTCTATCTATAGCTCCTGTTCTCTTTCCTAGGTTTTTCATCTCCAGGTTTGCCTCCATTTGTGTTATCTTTATTGCTTCTATTTCCATTTTTAGTTCTTGGACCATTTTATTCATTTCTTTTGCCTGCTTGATTGCTTTTTTCCTGTATTTCTTTAAGGGACTTATTTGTTTCCTCTTTAAGGGTTTCTACCTATTTGATTGTGTTTTGCTGTATTATGTGAAGGGAATTATGTGTACCCTCCTTAAAGGCCTCTGTCATCTTCATGAGATGGGATTTAATGTCACAGCCTTCCTTGCTCCTCAGGTATGTTAGGATATCCAGGGCTTGCTGTAATAGGAGAGCTGGGTTTTCTGATGGTTCATGTTGTATTGGATTCCGTTGATTATATTTTCATGCTTTCCTTTCACCATCTGATTGTCTCTGGTTTTGGTGGCCTGGGTGTCCCAGGTTAGAGTAGGTCTCTTGGAAGGTAGGCAGAGCTGTGGGAGGGGCATGGTGTGCTGATCCATGACTTCTGCAGCTGTATGTGTAGACCAGAAGCAAGAATAATTTTTAAAATAGTGATTTCTGGCCCAATCCTGAAGCCAAAACCTTAGAATATGTTCCAGTTGTTTGTGATAGTAGAGCATGTATGTGTGCTCCACTAAAGGCTGGTGAAATCAGAACGCTTTGAGTGATTTAGCCTTCCAAAGAACAGGCATTTAAAGTATGAAAGAGAACAGCAAGTGCAGTGAGAAAGAGATACCAATGGAAGAGAAGGTCACCATGACTTAGGGTGCACTCTAGAATCTTCTGAACTGACTCTGCAGTTGTGGTATGGGAGGTGGGGATGAAACTATTTCCCTAAGTAGCCAAGGCTGGCTTAACTCACTATCTAGCTTAGGGTGGTTTTGAACTTGTGATCCTCTGGCCTCTGCCTACTTAGTCCTTAGAATCCAAGTATATAGCATCCCCAGCTCCTGAATGGCGTCTTGAAGCTTGAGAAATGTCTATTAGCTAATATGTTTAGTTCAGGCAATAGCACACGCAACAGCAGGCATGTTTCAAAGGCTTTTCTACTAGACTTGTGAGTCAGGATGGCCAAAGCCTAAGGTGCATTTGGGGAAAGGGACAGTATCTGAAAAGGGCTTGTGTGCCTCTCTTTAAAGCATCTGAAGGTAAAAGGACAGTCTGAAGAATTTTAAGCAGAGAGTAGCAGTACATTTTTGCATTGTAGAAAGTACATCTTGAAAGACAGGTAGAAAAATGGAGCCAATTGTGATAGAAGACACATCAGTCAAGAGCAGAGGGAGCTTGCTGTGTTGAATTTTTAATTCCTGTGTGACACTCTTATGCAATTTCAAATGCAACAAGGTAATGTGTGCTTTTTCAGTGAAAGAAATTCTCCTCTTTTTGATGATCTACAATTCAACAAGAGTGCTTTTGATGGGATAACTATAAAGGAAAATGTAATATTAAAGTCAGTTATTTCCAAATGAAACAATAGGAACACATTGTTAAGAGAACACAGACTTGATTGAGTTTTTTCCTCACAAAATTTTCTTCATAAATACACAAATTTATCTTTATTACAAAACTAACACAGTTTAAATGATTAATTTTAATATAATTATTTTTCTCAGAAATATGCTGTAATTAATCTACGGTTATTTATCTAAATTTTTCATTTTTTTTCTTAGTTGACTTCGTTTTAAAAGATCCCAGAGAAAAAGAGGATGATAGCAAGACAATTGAACTCCCACCACACCGTGCTGAGTAAGTGAGCATGTTTTCTAATAATGTTCACTCTGTATGACCACCAATATATAACTACTGCCAAATTTAAGAGTTCCCCTCATGTTTGCATTTTCTCATATGTGTGTGTGTGTGTGCTTTAGTTTTTATATATTTTATATTATATATTTATAAATATATTATCTGTATTTTATTTAAATGTATATATATTCTTCATATACATAAATTTCTCATTCTTACAGAACTAACATAGTTTAAGTGATTAATTTTGAAAGAATTACTTTTCCTAGAAGTATGTATATAAGTACAAACACACACACACACACACACACACACACACACACACACACACACTCGGTATATCTACATAATTTTCTCATAAGTGAGTCTGAGGGCAGTCTGAGGCATGTGAGTCCCTGTCTCAAAAACAAAACTATATCAACTAATCAACAGATCAAATTAAAAATCTTGTTGTGAGCCAGGCAGTGATGGTACACACCTTTAATCCCAGCACTCAAGAGGCAGAGGCAGGCAGATCTCTGTGAGTTCAAGGCTAGCTTGGTCTACAGAGCAAGTTCCAGGAAATTTGGGGCTACACAGAGGAAACCCTGTCTCAGAAAAACATCAAAACCCAAACAAACAAAAACTCACTCAACAAACATACAAGACATAACTCTTGTGGAAAGTACTTGCTATAGCCTTTGTGTCTCTGTAGCATGTAGATCAGGCTTCAGATAGTAAAGCATGAAAATTTGGTGACAGTTTGTAAAAACACAAAAAACCAAAAAAGCAAACAAACAAAAAAACTGTATTGGCAACATTGAAAAGACCAAATCTATCCATAGAATATTTCAATTTATTTATTTATGGATACAGAACATATGGTAAAACAAAACATTTACTGTACATTTTTCTTTTCTTTTTTTTGCCATTGAGTGAGTAAATAATGAAATTAATTTATTTTGGTTTTAATTATCTGCTTTCTCCACTGTCATAATAAATGACAACAATGTATTGGCTTACTTTCTATAAATGCAGTATGCTTTGCAGGTAACTATTCTACATGTAGCTAAAACCTACTTATAAATGGTGCTGAAATATTTTTCTGACATGCTAGCAAAATTTCCTTGAATTTTCTTTTTTTAAATTTTTTTATTACATTTTATTTATTTACATTTCAACTGTTATCCCCTTTCCCAGTTTCCCCTCTGCAACCCCTCTATTCCTTCCCCTCTCCCCCTGCTTCTATGAGGGTGCTCTTCCATGCACTACCCACTCCCACCTCAACCACCCTAGCATTCCCCTACACAGGGGCATCAAGGCTTCACAGGACCAAGGGCCTTCCCTCTCATTGATGCCAGATAAGGCCATCTTCTGCTACATATGCAGCTGGAGCCATGGGTTCTTTTTAGTTGTTGGTTTAGTCCCTGGAAGCTCTGGAGGATCTGGTTGGTTGATGTTGTTGTTCTTCCTATGGGGTTGCAAACTCCTTCAGCTCCTCCATTCCTTGCCCTAACCCCTCCAATGGGTCCCCATGCTCAGTCTGATGGTTGGTTGCAAGCATCCACATTTGTATTGGTCAGGCTCTGGCAGAGCCTGTCAGGAGACAGTTATATCAGGTTCCTGTCAGCAAGCACTTCTTGGCATCAGCAATAGTCTGGGTTTGGTGTCTGCATATGGGATGGATCCTCAGGTGGGACAGTCTCTGTATGGCCTTTCCTTCAGTCTCTGCTCCACTCTTTGTCCCCGTACTTTCTTTAGACAAGAGCAATTCTGGGTTAAAGTTTTGGAGATGAGTGGGTGGCCCTCAACCGGGGGCCTTTCCTAATTTCTGGATAAGGTCTCTATAGGTTCTTCCTCCCCTTTGTTGGATATTTCAGCTAATGTCATCCCCGTTGGGTCTTGGAAGCCTCTTGCTTTCCTAGCATCTGGGACTTTTTGGGGGCTACCCCCAGTTCCCCATCCCCCATTGCTACATACCTCTGTTCAATTTCCTGACCCTCTGTATATCACACTTGTCTCCTCCCATATCTGATCCTGTCCCCTTTTTTCCCCTCCCCCTCCTTTCTTTGTCCCAAGTCTCTCCCACCCTCTACCTCCAGTGAGTATTTTGTTCCCCTTTCTAAGAAAGACTGATGCACCCACACTTTCGTCTTCCTTCTTGAGTTTTATATGGTCTGTGAGTTGTATTGTGAGTATTCTGAGCTTTTTGCCTAATACCCACTTATCAGAGAGTACATACAATGTGTGTTCTTTTGTGGCTGGGTTACCTCACTCAGGATGATACTTTCTAGTTCCATTCGTTTGCCTGTGAATTTCATGAAGTCGTTGTTTTTATTGATGAGTAGTACTCTATTGTATTAATGTACCACATTTTCTTATTCCTCTGTTGAGGGACATCTGGGTTGTTTCCAGCTTCTGGAATAAGGCTATTATGAACATAATGGAGCATGTGTCTTTGTTATATGTTGGAGCATCTTTTGAGTATATGCCCAGGAGTAGTACAGCTGGGTTCTCCGGTAGTGGTAGTACTATGTCCAATTTTCTGAGAAATCACCAGACTGATTTCTAGAGTGGTTGTACCAGCTTGCAATCCCACCAGCAATGGAGGAGTGTTCTTCTTTCTACACATCCTCCCCACCATCTGCTGTCATCTTAGTTTTTGATCTTAGCCATTC
Organism: Rhynchomys soricoides; assembly: GCA_019843965.1. Classification (NCBI taxonomy): domain Eukaryota; kingdom Metazoa; phylum Chordata; class Mammalia; order Rodentia; family Muridae; genus Rhynchomys; species Rhynchomys soricoides. Next base: position 1,786,546 of record JADRCH010000006.1, on the reverse strand, counting down.
TGACTGGTATGAGGTGGAATCTCAGGGTCTTTTTCTTTTGCATTTCCCTGATGACTAAGGATGTTGAACATTTCTTTAGGTGCTTCTCAGCCATTCAAGATTCCTCAGCTGAGAATTTGTTTAGCTCTGTACCCCATTTTTAAGTAGGGTTATTTGGTTCTCTGGAGTCTACCTTCTTGAGTTCTTTGTATATATTAGAAATTAGCCCTCTATGGGATGTAGGATTGGTAAAGATCTTTTCCCAGTCTGTGGGTTGCCATTTTGTCCTATTGACAGTGTCCTTCTTACAGAAGCTTTTCAATTTTATGAGGTCGCATTTGTCGATTCTTGATCTTAGACCATTGGTGTTCTGTTCAGGAAATTTACTCCTGAGCCCATGTGTTCAAGGCTCTTCCCCATTTTCTCTTCTGTTAGATTCAGTGTATCTGGTTTTATGTGGAGGTCCTTGATCCACTTGGACTTGAGCTTTGTACAGGGAGATAGGAATGGATCAATTTTGCATTCTTCTACATGTAGACTGCCAGTTGAACCAGAACCATTTGTTGAAAATGCTGTCTTTTCCCCACTGAATAGTTTTAGCTTCTTTGTCAAAGATCAAGTGACCATAGATGTGTGGGTTCATTTCTGGGTCTTTAATTCTATTCCATTGATCTACCTGCCTGTCACTGTACCGATACCATGCAGTTTTTATCACGATTGCTTACATTTTTCTTAAAAGTAGCATTTAGGAGTACATCTCTTAAATATTTGAAAAATAAAATATAGATTGAATTTTTTTAAAAAAACTTTCAACAATAGCATAAGCTTTATATTGGAAAATTCCTTGTTAAGCATGAGAAGATGTCATCACTCCCAGGCTGGGGTGCTTATGGAGTAGAGATGGAAGTAGAGAAAGGGATTAAAAAAAATTTCCTTCTGTTCAACTGAGGTCTGCTGTTCTGAGAGCTGATACTATGAAGATGAATGGATTAAAAAGAAGGCTAAGAACCATTTTACTAGGGTTTAGAAGAAAATCCCCAGGAAGGGCTATGCTAAGGTGAAAAGTATGGGAAGGAAAATATACTACCTCATTGTCTTAGTTAGGGTTGCCATTGCTGTGAAGAGACACCGTGACCAAGGCAACTCTTATAAGGACAACATTTAATTGGGGCTGCCTTACAGGTTCAGAGGTTCAGAGTTCATTATCATTATGGTAGAAAGTATGGCAGTGTCCAGACAAACATGGTTCAGGAAGAGCTAAGAGTTCTATGTCTTCATCCAAAGCAAGACAGTAGCAGACTTCCTTCTAGGCAGCTAGGAGGAGGGTCTCAAAGCCCATGCCCACAATGACACTAACAGGGCCACACTTACTCCAACAAGGCTATACCTCCTAATAGTGCTACTCCCTGGGCCAAGCATATTCAAACCACCATACTCATCAAAGGGCTAATTACTTTCCCCATCTCCTTAGTATGGTTTAAGGTGAGCCTGCCTTCCTAGAGAAAATTCCACTGTCTTGTGGAGTGATTCTTTGGATGAATGATTGACTGTCCAATTGTGGCTCAGTCTGAACACCTTGATAAACTCAGTCACCCATAGTATGTTGATGTCAGATTAAGGAAATAAACAAAAGTATTTCTTCTTGGTATCATTTAACCAAGAGAGATCCCAGATTTGAATTCTCTACTCTAGTCTTCCTATATTTTCTTTTGTTCTGTCTTTCTGCTATATGAGCGTGAACTTGTGCCTATCTGAATATTGTCTTATGATTCTGAGTGTCCCTGTCTCTTTGTCTCTGTGTGTGTCCCTATGAGCTTGTCTTTAACAAAGGACTTCCTGACTGTTGTCTTGTGAATCTCTTCTCTCTGTCTGTCTCTCTCTGTCTCTGTCTCTGTGTGTGTCCCAAATAAAGAACTTTCTTCCTATCTTTTATTAAACAACACAGAAACCATCTCATGAGGAAAGAATGAGAGATATGTACAGGAATCTTTGTAAGGCTACTTTCCCTCTATTTTATTAAATTATTATCATAATGCATATGCAAATATATGCATTACTCCTGGGAAGAGTATATAATTTAAGATTACAGCTATGTATTAATTTAGGTTGTAAAAGTTGATTACCTAAGAAATCTAAGGCAAGTAAGGTTGGTTGTTACATTGTTCTCTTAAAGGCAGATTAAACAAATAGATTGAGCACACAGTAGGATTGCAGTCTTAAATCTTAAGTGACCTTAAGGTAGGTGCATTATTATTTCTGACTGTGAGGTCCAGCAAATATTCCATTCTCTTTGAATGTAAGAGTTTTTGTTTTGGTTCATTGTTGTTTCTTAATCAAAATGTGTTACCACAGAACCGAATTAACCCACTTATGGTTTTGTAGCTTGGCTTGTCAGCTTGGCATACCCAACCAGAGTGGCCCATCTAACAGCCACTACAGAGCCCTGTCAAGGCCAGTAGTATTTTCCCTCTTGAATAGGTGGCCCTAAACTTGTTTAGGAACCAGATGAAGGATCACAAACTGCCTTATATTTATAGCATTTATGGTTTCCAACCAGGACAGGACCAAGGACTTTTTTGTTTGTTTATAAGCAAAGACCACAATAAAATCCAGTCATTAAACTACCTGTCTCAATCCTGTCTCCTGTCCTCATCTTCTTCCCACTCTACAGTTTACATTAACTGCCGGTTAGAGAACGGGGAAGACAACTGAATCTGGTTTCTCTTTGTTACATGGGGTCAACATGTGTGGCACTTGGGTCTCCAGTGGGCCTATCTAGGAGACTTGGGAATTGTATCAATGGTTATTGTAGTGGCTAGTTTGGTGTGTCAACTTGACACAAGCTGGAGTTATCACAGAGAAAGGAGTTTCAGTTGAGAAAATGCCTCCATGAGATCCAGCAGTAAGGCATTTTCTCAGTTAGTGGTCAAGGGGGGAGAGCTCCTTATGAGTGGTACCATCTGTGGGCTGGTAGTCTTGGGTTCTATAAGAAAGCCAGCTGAGCAAGCCAGGAGAAGCAAGCAAGCCAGAAAGAAACATCCCTCCATGGCCTCTGCATCAGCTCCTGCTTCCTGACCTGCCTGAGTTCCAGTCCTGACTTCCTTTCATGATGAACAGCAGCATGGAAGTGTAAGCTCAATAAACCCTTTCCTCCCCAACTTGCTTCTTGGTCCTGGTGTTTGTGCAGGAATAGAAACCCTGACTAAGACAATTATGTTTATGCAACAACCAGGTGTGGGGAAAAGAGGAAGTCTTGACTGCTTAAATCAAGTGTTTAAATAAAATTGATGATAAAATTATGGCCATAAAGTGGACATATTTAAATATACAGATGCCTGAAAATACTATAAATCAAAAGTGCATTTGATATACCTGATGATGGAGTACCACAGCTTAGTGATACAGTGTGCTGCTTGTTTATTCATGGGTATCCTGCCAGCTGAATGGTGGGCTACTCCAGAGTGAACTGCTTAGCATCTTCAAAGCCAGCTCAGGATAAAATCAAAATCCAGGTGTGTTGCTTTTCTAGCATCATAGAGCCAGAAAACTCAGAAGTCCAAATACAGTAAGGATATCCCACAGAGGATATCTTACATATTTAAAAACATGTGTGAGCATGTGCACGCATGCATGTGTGTAATTTGTAAATGATCCTTACACATTGACAGACAAAATGGTCAAAAGGATTTCCATAGGCAAACTGGACTATATCATTATCATTTTGAAAAAAAAAAAAAAGCAAAAATTTAAACGTTGTGTATCCTGATGTTAAGAGTCTTTATTCATAAAATCTAGCAGACTGTTGTTTGCATTTGACATTTTAAGTTATATATGGACTCAATAGGATCAAGTATCCAGAAATGGGAATTAGTTTTCATATGTGTTAAAGATTTAAATATGATTTTAAATCATGATAATGAAATTGTACTAACATGAAATATACATATTAAAGAATAATTTGTACTAGTTGTTTTTAACTGTCAATTTGACAATCTAGAATCACCAGGATGAGAGTCCTAATAAGGAATTATCTATATCAGGTTGTATTATGAGCATGCCTGTGGAGGATTGTCTTGGTTGTTCATGGGTATAAGAATACTTAGCCCATTGTTGGTGACACCATTCCCTAGATTGGGCTCTGAACTATTCAACATAGGTATATTTATCTCTTTGCTCTTCACTGCAACATATATGATGCAGTAGCTTTTCTGAGCTCTGGTCTCTGTGACTTTCCTTCTACAATGGGCTACAATCTGGAGTTGTAAACTGGAAACTTCCCTTTCCCTTACATTGCCTTTTGTCAGAGTATTATATCACAGCAAGTGAAGTGAAGCCAGAGTCTTTATATAGAAAAGCTAACTCGTCATTGTTTTCACTTGATCATTGTACATTATTTACAGATTCAATAGGATCAAGTATTTAGAGACAAGAACATCTAATATATTAAATATTTAAAGCAAACTTCATGATTATTGTCAAAATTAAGTTATGCTAACCACAGAGTATATATTATAGAATATAATTAAATATTTTGTAAATTTCTACTACTTTTTTTCATTAATCACAGACCCTGTCTCCTCCCAGTCCCCCTCTTCCCCTGACCCTGGCACACCAAGTCTCTGCAGGGCTAGGTACGTTCTCTCCCACTGAGGCCAGACAAAGCAGACCAGTTAAGGGAATGGGATCTACAGACAGGCAACAGATTCAGGGACAGATCACTGTTCCAGTTGTTGGGGGACCCACATGAAGACCAAGCTGCTACATATGTGTTGGGGCATATTGTAATTTCTAAGAGATGATATTAGAACAAAAATGATTATTTCTCTCTCTCTCTCTCTCTCTCTCTCTCTCTATATATATATATATATATATATATATATATATATACTTTATTAAAGTATAATAAAAAATACTTTTTGTAGTGCTTAGGACCAAACACAGGATCTTGAGTAATCTAGGCAAGTACTTTACTACTGAGCCAAATCTCCAAACCAATGCCCTTTTTGATTTTTGGGGAAGATAACATAGTTTTTCTTTTTGTTTTCAGAATGGAAGTCTTGCCGAAGCCATGGAGGAGGTCTTTCCTATCTGCATGTGGTTACATTAGGAATCACTTGAATGCCATGAACCCTACGATGCTAGCTGTGCTGGATCTGTGGCATAGCACTTTTAAGTGAGTATTTCTGGGCTTTTTGAAACTAAAGAAATTTTTAGGTTTCTTTATTTAATGTATATGAGTGTTTTGTCTACATGTGTGTGTGTACTGTGTGCTAGGTGCCCAAGGAGGTTGAGAGAAGGTGTTGGATGTCCCCAGGCCTGGAGATATGGTTGGCTGTAGGCCTGAGGCGTTGGTTCTAGGAGATGATCTGAGTTTGTACAATGGCAGGTGCTCTTATCCACTGAGCCATCATCTGTGTTCTCTTACTAAAAATTAAAAGAAATGACATTTTTAGTCATATCTGATTTATTTCTTTTATTATTTTAATTGTAAATTAAAATTAATTACAAATATGCAAATATTAAAACAGTTTTAATAATTGATATGTAACATATAGAATGATAAGTGAACACTGGTCTTTTATATTTAACTCATTGTATATGTCTTCTCTGTCTAATCACCATATGTGCTTTAAGGATATTCTCAGCTAAGGGACTCAGTGTCCATACTTTTTTTTTTTTTTTTTTTTTTAGTGATTCAGAACATTAGCTGCTGCAGTGCTCAGAACAGTTCATAAACATGATAAGCATTGCCCAAATTAATAGCCTGCACTGAAGTCTTCTGACAGCTGATGGGGGGCATGGCTTGCCTCCCAGGTGTTATCTAGTGGGGCAGAGCACTGTGGACAGAAGGAGCTTAGCAAAGGTGGATATGAAGGGTTTTTGGTACACCTGAAACAAAAAGCTTTGCCCCTTCAGGCAGAGGAGGACCTGCCATGCTTCCTGGGACCTTTAGCTTCATGTGTTCTCTCTTTCACAGGCCTGTTACAAGTCTCACAGAAGCACTCCAGCAAAGTGCTGACATGAACACATGCTTTAAAATTATCTGAAGTAACACAAATTTAGATTTCTTAAAGACAACCTTTCTTAAGACCCCCTAAAACCTGGAGCATCCCTGCACCTGTGATAAATGTGATGCCACCCTTCCTCTTTCCTCCTAAGAGCCAAACAAGTGACACACTGAACAGTTGCAGGGCTGTGACATTGTTCTGCACGCAGATGCCCCCTGTGGTGGTTTGAATATGCTTGACCCAGGGAGTGGCACTATCAGGAAGTGTGGCTTTGTTGAGGGCAGTGCTTCTCCATGAGGGTGGGATTTGAAGCTCCACCCAGTGCAGAAGAGCTAGTCTTAGCCTAGCAACTTTCAGATCAAGAGGTAGAACTCTCAGCCCCTCCCACGCCATGCCTGCCTGGACCCTTCATTGCTCCTGCCTTGATGTAATGGACTAAAACTCTGAACCTCTGAACCTGTAAGCCAGTTCCAATTAAATGTTGTCCTTATAGAAGTTCTTGGTCATGGCATCTCTTCACAGCAGCAAAATCCAAACTAAGACACCCCCATACATACATGCATCCCCCAGACACATTCTATAATTGGTGATTGGTTGCAACATCTTAAAGCATAACGAACATTTTACATATAAAGGAAGATACATTCTATTTTTTCCCCCAAAAGTATCTTACAAGCATACCAATGACTGATCTAAGCTTCAGCAAGTCCTGTGTCTTTAGAAATTCACACAGATGTAGGATTTGGGGGTTCTGGGGCTTCCTTGGCAGAGAGCTTCCCCTCTCCAGGCTCCCTGCTCCTCAGGGCTTCCTTTTGAAGAAATATTAGACTTGGATTAGAAGCCAGCTCTGAATGGGCAAGCCTTACCACCCTTTCTGTTTTAACCCTCTCGTTTCTGTGAAAACATGGTTTAATTAAATTCTCACCAAATTCCAGTCACTATACTTTTCCACTTTGCAGTGCTGCTCCACAGTGTCATATTCCTGTTGAATCTAAATATATACATTACTTTACATTTTTAGTCATTGTTATGGTTTGAGTCTGAAAGGTCCCCTATGAGGCTCAAATGTTTCAACTTAGAGCTTGTTCTCAGTTCCTTGGTATTCAGAGGAAAGGCTTTGGGGAGCGAATGGATGGAGAGGGCTCTGGCCTCAGTAGATTAATTTTGTGAGTTCACCATCTGTAGGCCTAGGGAAATGAAGGAAACTCATTAACTAAGGAGGCAGGTCTTAGCTGAAGAGTGTGGATCCTGGAGGCATGCCCTCAGAGACCGTATTTGTCCTTAGGCCCTTCACTTCTAAAAGCTCTTTGCCTTTCTCCCTCCTCCCAGCTTCCTTGAGCTGAACACTTCTGTGTCATCCTTGCTGCTCTACCATGAAGCTCTGCTTCACCACAGGCCCTGAAACAAGAGAGCCAAGCAACAGACCATGAGCTGAAACTTTGGAAATCAGGAGCCAAAACAAAACTTTCTGCCTTTGTCTTTCTCTGGCATTTTGTCATAGCAACAGAAAGCTGGCCACCACAGAAAATCTCATGTTCTTAACAATTCAATTTTATTGAGTACAGATTTTGATGATAAATCTAGAGATATGGTAATTTTTTGGAACAGACAAATTAGCAAAATTATAAGCACCACAAAATCTTTACCTTAAATTGCTGTTTATTTTTCTTTCTTGCAGGAAATTACGTTTAGTTGACATAGAAGAATTTCACAACCGACAGGATGCATTAGAGCTGTCGGGATTTCAGAACATTGTCATTAAACACATGGAATCTGCCAAGGAGACTCTACTTAAAACGTAACATTTCAGACTCTCAGTAGGAATGTTTAAGTTTAGAGATGTGATTGGCGAAGTGTTTCATTTTAACAACTTCTAGAAAATCCATTTCGACAGTTTTTAAAAACAAATTTCTGTCTCAGAGTTAAATTTGTCTTTAATTATCTTGGTCTATAGCATGTCCAAATGTTGTAGACAGCAACAAGTGGAAAGAAGTTGAAATGCTTGTCACTAACAGTGGCCTTCTTGTAAAAGTGTTGCTATTGCCTCTGCACTGAGAGCCATTGGACACCAAACAGAAAAGGATCATGCGCTAGTCACCACCAGGCTTTGTGTGACATCTACATGCCAAGCTCAGGCTGTGCTCTCCCATGACCTTGGGAGAGGTACATAGAAGCCTTTAGAGGATGACCCAGAAGAGATTGCATATGGCTTTAAAAAAGTCTATAACCTCAGTGCTATTTGACCTATTAAAACATAATTAAGTATCTCCTTAGATTGGTCAGAATGTAATAGACACATATGATAATTAATTACATAGGTGCCAGACAATTACATGGAGCCACATAGGACAATTGTCTCTAGCTTGGTGATTAATTTATTAAAAATAGGACATTAAAATTAGGTCAAATTAAAATGAATAAAAGACAAACATTTTGGCCACCCTCATGATTTCTAAAAGTTAAGTAGAAATGTTTGTTGATCATTTAAGATTAAATATATATTTTATCTCTTTTCTCCAATAAGCTAAAATATTTTTAGAAGCTAACATTTTTATTTTATATTATATATAGTTGACAGAAAAATAAAAGAGAGCAGATAAAGAATGGAACAGTATAAAAGTGCAGAGCAGAAGATGACATCTTCAGGACAGGATACGGATGGATTTCCTCAGCCTGTAGCTCTGGGGACCAACCCCATCTCAGACTTGAGTGAGATGGTGTCACAGAATAGAGTAGAGCTCAAAACTTCATTGATTTCTTTTCTGATTAAAAATGTAGATTGGTTAGCATCGTGCATTCACACTCCTGGTGCATTCATTCACACTGACTCTAAGCACCTTTTGGTGAGCCAGGATGTGTTCATCATTTCAAAAAAGCAGAAACCAGTTCACAGCAGACAAACTAGTGAAGTAATTACTAGAGTCCTTCCAAACCCAAGGGTGGTGTGTCTTCATAGTGACCTGCAGGTTCCCCGGCCTTCAGCAGCTGCTGTGGTCTGTCCACTTTCTAGACCTCCATTTCTCTGCACTTCTGCTTTTCTAGCTCTTCGTTCATACCCCTGCATTTTTCCTGGCTCTCCTCATCTCATTGGTCCCTAAACGGTGGACTTCCCAAAGCCTTCTCACCTTTACTTCTACACATCAATCCCATCATTTCATTGGTCTTACCCAGTACAGCATCACATCTGTCCTCTGAGCTCTAGGCCCTTACCAAACATATATAGAACATATCCACCCATGTTCAAATCACATCATGTCCATAACAATTATTTTCTCTCTTCTAAGCCTGTTATTCTTTCTCTGGACCATTCCCAGAGCACCCTAAAATTTGTGGCTTTTAAAAATCCTTATGCATCTACAGTTTCTCATTACCTCCACACTGATCATAGCAGAGTGTTATTTTTTGAGATTTTATTTACTTACCATAAAATTCACTTTTATATAGGTGTAGAGCTGTGGTTTATATAGAATTAATTCAGCTGGGCAGTCATCACCACTAAATTCCAGAATGTTTTCTTTGCCCCAAACAAACCCTTTCTCCCTTGGCAGACACTGCCAATTCTCCTTCCCACCGGCCCCTGCTGATCACTGATCATAGTTTGTCTCTGTGGACTTTTCTGTTTGGGAAATTACATTACAGCAGAATGACATAGTATGTGGCCATTTCTTTTGTTCTTTTTACGGGAAGCATGTTTTCAAGGCTTGTCTAAGGTATAGCACTGTGGTGGTTAGTTTCTGTCAACTTGATACAAACTAGAGACACTTGAGAAAAGAGACCGTCAAATGAGGACTTGCTTCTGTCACATTGGACCATGGACGTGTTGACTTGTTATACTCTTTATTTTGTTTGTTCTATTTCTTTCCTTCTTTCCTTCTTGTCTTGAGTTTAGTTTGCTCTTTTTTTTTTTTTTTTTTTACATCTAGTGGAATTTTCTTGTTTTTTAATGTATGTGCTTGGGGCTAAAAATTCCCACTGTTCATTGACTTTGTTTATTCCTCAGTTTAGAATATAATGTCATACTCACTTATTTTCTAATTGGTCTTGTGATTTTTGTCTACTTACGTCCATGTATATCTTATTTCCACATACTTGTGACTCTCCAAGTATCATGCTTTGATTTCTAATTTTGAAGCTCAATCTTTTTATATCTATTAAGACCTATTTTCTGACTACCATTCATTGAGATGCCTTCTGTGTCTCCTTCATATTAATTCCCATTGCTTCTGCCATTGGCAGGCCCATTTTTACTGTGTGCATGTTTGCACATACATGCATGTGTGTGTGTGTGTGTGTGTGTATATATATATATAATCAATCATATGTGTTGAGGTGCTCCCACATGTGCATGTGATGCTGTCCTTAGATGTCTACACCTTGTATTTAGAGACAGATTTTATTACTGGCTGAGATTTGTGGGTTTGACTTTACTGGCTCTCTGTAATCCCCAGAGATCCTCCAATCTCTGCCTGCCCAACATTGGAGTCTGGTGTGCACTGCTTTATTAGTGCTTTTACTGTGTGTTCTGGGGACTGGACTCATGTCTTCATGCTTACATGGAAAGTACTTCACCAGCTAAACCATCTTCCTAGCTGGCTGTTACCCAATGTTTAGATAGTGCAATGACTCTCAACCTTCCTAATGCTACGACCCTTCAATATAGTTCTTCAGGTTGTGGTGACCCCTGGCTATAAAATTATTTCATTGCTACTTCATAACTGTTGTTAATAATAATAATAATATGCATATGTAATATACAGGATATCTGACATATGACCTCTGTGAAAGACTCATTTGACTCTCAAATTGGTCACAACTCACAGGTTGAGAACCATTGAGATAGACCCTTGCAAATTATAAATGACTTCTCCATTCTTTTGTCTCTGTAAATGTCCCCCTTCACTTTAGTATCTCCGATTCATTGACAAAATAATGAATACAGATTCTTAACTTGTTTTGAAAACTTGCAGTGTGACTCTTATCTCTTGTCCTCTGCTCTGAGCATGCTTTTCACCTTGGGCCTATAGAAACATGGCATGAATTCTTTTAGTTTTTACCCTATTTCTACCTCAGATGCTTCTGCTAGGGTTTTGGCATTTGTTATTTTCATTGTAAAGTCCTTCTCCAAGATTTAAATGTAAAGTGTCTCTCTGTCCTCTGACTTCCAGGTATTTCCCATGATGCACCCACTATTTTTATCATATGAGAGAAAGGATGATATAATATCTTTTTATACCTTCTGAAACACTGTGCCTAGGACCTAAGTGCACTTGCAGTACATATAAAGCAAAAGTTTATATTTTAAAACTTAGATTTCTTCTGTTACAACACTCTGATCATTCCTATCAACTATTGTTTAAAAGTTCATTGTCCCTTGCGACAGAAAGTATCAGCATTCTTTAATCTTGCAGTACCAACAAGGATTTTATAAGCTGAAAACTTCAGCGATTTTCAGCATGAGGTACCTATATATGATATTGCACCATTATTCTTTTATTACAAGGACACATGCACATTTTAAATCAGTCATTCTTTCAGTATTTCACATTAAGGGAAATTGGAAAAAATAAAATTCAAGGTGTTTTTGATTTGTACCATGTTTTTTAAGCTATTGGAAAATGGTAGCATGGCATACCATGTGAGTTTAACTTGGTATAAGCTAGTTCTTTGATCAGTTACTCACTCTATGGCTTTAAACTAACAAATATTCCATGGGGACCACTTAAGATCCTGGAGAGAAGTGTCCAGTAAGGTTTTTGCTCATATTTCTTCAAAACCTACAGGAACTATAATTGCAGGGGTAGATTTATGTCTTACAGCACCCCTTCATTGAGTCATTTTATATTGGATATGATTTAAAATTTCTTTTCCTTGGAGAAGTGAAATACTCTAGCACTTAGGTCTCAGAGAGTGGATAATGTCACTTAGCAATATACCCCTTTATGAAGACCTTTGGATGTCTAGAATTTACCGTTAATGTTTAATGTAAATGGAATAATACACTAAGAGTATTGACTTCTAAATGTCTTTTGTTCTTTCAAGGTGGTTTCCAGAAGTGCAGAATATTTATTACCAAGGCAATAAAAAAAAGCAATTGCCAACTGGTGACAGCAGTGCCAAATTGGAGTCCTTTTTCAATTGCGCTGCTACACTCATGACCTTACAGCTGCAGGACCTCATTCTTGTCTCCATGCAAGACTTCACAGACCTCATTGCCCAACCTCCTGTAAGTCCAGCTCAGCTAGCAGCTGTGCCTTTGAAAGGTGTGCCCTTTCAGAAAGGAAACTGGCAAGGTGCCTTTTCCGATGAGACAGTAGAATGGAACAGAATCTTCAGATCTATTGCATACATGCTGAAAGGTTAGGACAACTTGAACAGTTTGGATAAGATTATCATCACAACGATGAGGATTTGAGTAAATCCTTGGGAGACTATTGAGTTTTGAAGGTTTGGGTATAGCTTGCTTGGAGGAGTTCTTTTTACCTCTGGAAGGAGACTGTTTCCTACAGCATGAACGGTGCCTTGGAATCAATGTGCTTGACCTCTAGGTCTGGTAAGATACCAAGCAGTACCAAGGATGGCAATCACCCCTGCAGTCTTTTGAGTAGGATCTTCTCTTGTTTAAGTGTCTCGGGTACAAGAGAAAGTGTGTTCTATGTATTTAATTGTGGCTGGCATAATTTTCATTCACAGCAATTTATTTCTATATCTCTATGAATACCTATTTTATTTTATTTTTTATTTTATTTATTTTTATAGGAATCAATTAGAGCTTTTGAGCATCCAGGTTTCATCATGAGGCTGGTTCTTGACAAGAAGGCCATTAAGTTTGAACCCGATTTTAATGACTACATAGATATCCTTGTAAATGTTTATGAAATCATGATTAAGGCTGCCAGTTTTGTGCCAAGAGTTGAGACAAAATTGTATTCCAAGTGGGTAAGTAACAAGGACATTCTGATGGCTACCCTGGAAGCTCACCCCCATCACACCTCACATCTCATCTTAGCCTCTGGTAGAAACATCACTAGCCTGGGTTTTGGAGTGATTATTCTTAATTTTTATATTAAAAAAAGAGACTTCATTGGGTTTTTGTATATTTCTAAATAATTTCTTTTCATATACTGTATGTGTATATCTAAGATGTAATTCATGACTTGGTTTTGTGCTAGCTAATTTTTACATCAAGTTGACAGCTTGGGGCTTGCTCTGAGAGGAGGGAGCCCCAACTGAGAAACTACCTCCATAATATCAGTCTGTAGGGCATTCTCCTAATTAGTGATTGATGGGGACACCTTTGGCCTGATGGTTTATAAGAAAACAGACTGAGCAAGCCATGGGCAGCACCACTCAGCTCCTGCCTCTAAGTTCCTGTCCTCTTCAGTTCCTGCCCTGATGTCCTTTGATGGTGGACCATGATGTGGAAGTATAAACAAGATAAACCCTTTTGTCCCCAACTTGCTTCTGGTTATGGTGTTACATCACAGCAATAGAGGCTCTAACTGGACAGGTTTTTATTACTTAACATTTTGATTATAAAATTATGCATTGGCTATTCTTTTCTGATGAGAGACAGAAAGGAAGTGGATCTGGATGGGAGAGGAGGTGTGGAGGAACTGGGAGGAGTCGAGGGAAGGAAAACTGTGTTCAAATTATATTGTATGATAAAAGAATCTGTGTCTAATAAAAGGCAAAAAAGAATAAAAAAATTATGTATTGGGAGGACAATGTTCCTTTAGTGGATCCAATTTTTTTAATTTTATTTTCTAGGATTTTTATTATTCTTTGTGCAAACAGAGTTGGACACTTTTGATGGCCCTTTCTACTTATTAAGATTTTTTTGACTTTACATATATTAATTCTTTTCCATTCTGAATTTAGAATTCATTAATTCTAAATTTCCATTCAGAATTCCACTGTCTGTGGTCTTGGTCTGTGTGATTCTGCTGTTGGTTGAACCCTGCCCACAGTGGCTAATACCTCTGGGTTCTTTCCTTTTTTACTATGGGACAGACATAAAACCTCAGGACATCTCTGTGGCTGCTGCCTAAGTTGGCTTCTCTGGAATTTGGTAATCATTTGAAAGCTCTGGAAGGCTCAGCTTTGATTGAACAATTTTTGACTAAATGATATTTTAGACACACTGGTTGTATGCTTATCCAAGTCAGAGACGAGAATTCTGATAAAGGACTATTAAGGCTACTACTTCTCATAGGCAAATTTCTCACTCCTCACCCCCATTCAAAGGTTCTGTCTCCTTTAAGTTTTGTCAAGGCATGTCTCTGGAGAGTGCTACTTTGTTCTACTCTGACACTTTGTTGTCTGACAGTCACATTGTGCTTCCCATCTCCTCCTTGCTGGGGAGTCAGTAAATCTTTGACCATAAAGATGATTGAAGTCTACAGGCTCATGCAAGCACACAATGAGCTCTTCGAATTAGTTTCTCCCATCTTGGCTCTGTAGATTACCCCCCCCCCCCCCACGCACACCTTTACTTTGATTCCTCACCATACATTAGAAGAAGCAAATTTAGTAATTTTCTTACATATTCACGTATTTTGAAATAGTTGTTTTCTGCTTCTCAGTTCTTTATATCACCACATTTCGAAGTCTGTCAAAATTCACTGCTTGTTTTGCCTTTGTGTAACCCCAACTCATTGATCAAATTTATTCCTAACCCTTTACCTTTTTTCAAGAACAAGGTAGCTTATGAAACACACTGATATAACAAGTTAATAAGAGAAGAATTACCAAACTCTAAGTACTGGTTATAATTATCCAAATGAACTCTATTGCTATGATTTTATGGTTATAAAAGATGACTCTACCCTTCTTGGTGCCTACAGTAAAGAGTATATGCAATGAGTTTAAATTAGTATGAAAATATGTAATTTAGACTTTCAAGAAGAGAATATTTGTTTTGCATCAGATTTTTAGAGCTAGGATTGGCATGGGGCATTTTATATTGAGTGATGGTTTTGTCAACCTTACTTGGTCACATTTTAAAAATAAAAATTATGAAGTTCATCATGATCACCACGTCTCTGTTATGAAGTTCATCATGTCTCTAGGTAATTTGAGGTTCAGCCAGATTTTGAAATAAATTATAAGACTAGTTTGAATAAAATAATTACATAGTGTTTCAATGACCTTTGGAGGTAAATGCAGAAGCAGGTTCATATTTCTGTTCATTATTATCTTTGATAGAAGTGGAATATAGATTAAAATACACTTTTATATCCCATGGAAGGCAAGCTTGTAAGGGCTGATGCACCGTGAGTGCAAGCTCATAACTGTCTCATGATCTAATTTGATATTCTTTGAACACCTGAGGTATCACATGAAATATTTTTTTTAACTCTCAATGGGCACTAATTAAATTTAATATTAGACACTTTCTAAGGTGATTCTCAGTCTGAAAATCTAATTATGTCTAGAAAGATATCTCTATTTTAGAAATTTAGACAAGCTGCTAAAAATGTAAGAAACAGTCTCTGATGAGTATTAATGACCTTCACATGAGAACCCATAAATCCACCTTGCACACAGCCCATTGTGTAGAATGCAGTATTCTAAAAGCTGTTTTGTAGAAGAGATAACACCAAGTGTCTACTGAGTCCAGGAATGAGGGACTGATTGAGGCGGTAACATTCAGTAGTGTTCCTATAAGTGATCTAGCTTTAAGACAGCTGATCTTCTGAAGTGCCCAGTAGGAGGCATAGCAGGCAAGTGCTCACTGGATACCTAAGGGGGGTGAGATCAATTTCAGTGTCATGGAATACCCACCAGAGACTGTGATTTCTACTCATTATAGGTTTAAAATGAACTACTTCTAGATGGCAGAGCACGGATGTTTCTAGGAGTTACTATGCAGATTACAAGCTATGCCAACACATTTATTCGTTGTCTTATTACAAGGGGAAGGAGTTGAATGTTGACATTCATCTGCTCATTTAAAACTGTTGTCTTGTACATTCTTGCTCACTGTTATTCTAACCATGGTAGCAGAATAGGAATTTGGCAACTAAGGATCAGCATCAAAGGCCACCTAGTAAGTGGCAATCTTCATTTGGTTTGAACATACTTCTCCACATTGTGAACAGGTTCTGTGTTTGAGGAGGGTAGTGATGGGACTCTGCCAAGCATTCTCTTTTTAAGAGTGCAGGTCAAAGCCAGCCTTGGAAAGCTAGCACAACAGCATGTGGGCTTTCCTGTTTTGTGTCCTAGGTTTTATTTTGCATGTATTTTCAAATGACCATTTGCCCAACTGTACTGAAAACCAAACCAAACCAAACAAATGAAACAAAAGACCAGCTAGGCCTTATGGAAAACAAAAATTACGCAAAACCTACAGTTTACAACACTCTTCAGGTTGGACTGGACATATTTTTATAGATTAGAGATTAGTAAATTACAATAGCTTATGTATAGAAAAGGTAATATGGTAAGATTAACACCTTCAGGGAGAAAATATAGTAGGATTCATTTAAGCTAAAGGTGCATGAAATGACATCATTTCCCTCCTCCACTCAGGAAAGCAAATCTAAACCAACAACCTTGAAGCCCATAATTCTGAATGAAATTATAGATGCTCATAAAGAAAAGATTAAGGAGGTGGTATTACAAGAGAGTGTGGCACCAACTGAGCACCTCAAGATGTATGACAAGTATCAGTTCTTGGTTACTAGACAAGCCGAGCGTGAAACTGATGAGTTCCTGCTCCAGAATCACAATTATGGGAGACTAATAGAAGAAATCCGTAAATACCAAAAGCTAGAAGAAGAAATACAGTACACATCTCGAAAGGTAAATTGCCTATTTCTGTGTGACTCTCAATGGAAGAGAATGGTCTGCCCAGGTGTATCATACCTAGTGTTAGAATGAAGAAGACCAAGAGTGCAGTCTACAGGAGCTTGCTTCCGGAACTGGTGACACTTGCCAAGCCTGGCGTGGGCCTCAGTGTTGGGCAGCTAGGACACATACAGTCCTTGTGCTCACATGCATGAGATGCCAGTGCAAGGTGAAAAAAGATTTAATAAACATAAATAGGAAGAAGCATAAGTACTGAATCTCATCCCAGTTCCAAGAACCAGTCTTTTTTTTTTTTTTTTTTTTTTTTTTTTTTTGGTAATGGGAGTATTTATACTTTTTGAACTATCAACATAGCATAGCACTCTTTGATCAAATGTTTTAACTCACTGGTTATAAAAATGAATATAAGACGTGTGGCAAAGCCAATAGTTGAAAAAGGCTGTAATAGCCACCACGCCAGTTTACTATATATACACACTTACACATTTAGATGTAATTTATAAGTGTTGAAGAATAAAACTATTAAGCTTCAAAGTATTTGTGAAATTTGAAAAAAAGAACAGTTGCCTCTGTACCATACAAATAACATACATGGAAACAGTGACAAGCTGACATTAAAATAAACATGTAATGAGTTACTCTGGAGCACACCTCACACTGATTCTAGGCATTAACAAAACATCATAGTTTGGTTTTTTTAAAAGCATGTTTAAAAAGACTACAAGTCCTATTTTATAAATCCAAGGTTTTCTCAAGATCAAATGTTGAGAACAATAAAACCTTAGTACCTTTAACCAAGTAGGAACTACAGAACAGCCCCTGGATACCCAAGTTATTTAACATTTGAGACAACATTACAACCTCAATACAGTGATTTGGCTACAGACTTTAGGTTTACATGAATTTCATGTTGACAAATCTTTTGGAATTGACAGCAATGACACTACAATGTGCTTACTTCCATTACTAAAGATATGAGGAACATAAATGCCCTCTTTTGGCCTTTTTATCAAAAACATTCTTCAAATTCCCTACCATGCCCATGTATTACTTTTGAAATACAGAACAAATAAAATATTTGAAATTCCTCTTACCACTGGATGGGTTGGACACACCTGTAGTGCCAGCATCTAGGAAGCAGGAGGACCACAAGTTCATGGTCAGCTAGTCTGGATTGTAAAGCAAGAAAATGTCTAAAAACAAACAAAACAAAACAACAAATAATGAAAGTTCATTTTCATCCAGTTACCAATAACCTAATTTCCTAAACTTTTAAAATCCATTACTATTATTATAAAATAGATTCCAAGACAACAAACTTCAAGGATGTTTACTCATAAGATGGTTGTAAAATACAAAGTATTTGTTGCAGGAAGTGGGGGAACAGGAGGGGGTCAGATATTTGAAACTCCCCCAGTCCCACATGTAAATTTGTTATCTTCTGTTTGTTTTGGAGACAGGATCTTGACTTTAGCCCAGGTTGCCCAGGAACTAACTATGTAGCCCAGGCTGCCCTCAAACTTACCCATTCTTCCTGGTTTTGTTGCCCAAGTGCATGGAGTTATATACCTGAACCACCATGCCTGGTTCAACAATTTAAAACCCAAAACCAAAAGTCTCAAAACCTGACCTTATTACATAGCACACACAAATCAGCATCAGGAGAATGGAAAAATGAAGATAGCCTCTTACTTACGCTTTATTCCAATTCACGCTTTGTAAACCTTTTTCACTCTGCAGACTGTTCGTTTGGGAATGTTTGAAATGCACTGTGAGGAACTGATCAGATCTTTGGTGAAGCGAGCAGATGCCATCTGTGGGAGACTGATAGCCAAGATGTTCTGCGATCACCAGGAAGTAAACACAATGTATGTGAGTGCCTATGTTTGTGTTCTAGGAGTGCTCCTTGTGTCACTTGGCAATGGAAGTGGGTTGAACAGTGTCACAGGGAATTTCAAAGGAAGGGTTATGCTAAACCCATTTCTACTTGGAGTGACATTTCGTGATGCAGTTGTCAGGATGCTCTCTTTCACACACACTCCTTCCTCATTGTCTGAATTAATGTGCTTCCATTCTTTTGTACAAGTCAGGTAGACATTCAGTTCATACTTTAAGATCTGTGTAATCCATATATAAATTAGTTTTCTGAGTAGATATGTATAGGAGTTGTGGGTGGATCCTAAGGAGTTGTGCTGTCAAATTCAAACTTTGTCATACTATCATATTCTTTAATGCTGGGAGCTTAGCCCAGGGGCTGCATCCTCTCCGAAGCAGTGGGGGGGGGGGGGGATCCTCGTGGCAAGGCTGCTCTCTGCAATAATATATGCCTATCTTGACTTTGAGTTACTGAGGCCAGAAACTGCAGGCCTCTGGATCTATTGACATGTATGGCTGACAGCCTGGTGATTAGGTGAAGGATTTATTGCTAGCACTCCCTTCTCTGGCCAGGCAGCCAGAGCCCTTCACTGGCCTTACTGGTTAACTCTTTGTTAACCAGAGAGGAAGGAAAGGAAAAGAATCAAAATGCTTTATACAGGCAGATATGAACAGGCACATAGACGTTCACACTTTGGCCAAGCCCAACCATCTGTCTCAATCAACTCCATAAGTATTCATGCATGCTTACATACATGCAAATATAATTTCACAGGTATGTACAGACTAAATAAACATTTGGATGGGCAAACAGATGAATGGATGGGTGTGTGAGTAGGAGGCACAGGACCCCTCAAGCCAAAACATCCAACCAACAACTTTATTTCTTTTCTCTGGCCCTTTTATACCTTCTTAGACAAAAAGTTCTTTATAAAATTTCCTCATAGATAAAATGTTGCATAAAATGGGAGTTACAGACGGATGTTGATATTAAGTTCAAAGCAGTGTTTCACTCTTATATGCTCAGTATAAGTTCAAAGCAACAGCTTTTACATGACCTTGCCTTATCCTAGCATGCCTCTGGCCATATCCTTGGACCTAAATGTTTTTCCTTGAACACAAATTTGTCCCAAGCCTACTTCACTTTTTTTGTGTAATTATGAAAGCTCCTTGTATTTCTGATTTTGCAGTCTTCACTTACTATATGAGGAGTGGGCACATTCTATTCTTGATTCTAACTTTATTACATCTGTCCAGCAAAGCAGCTAAGACCATCTCTTAAAACTTTCTTCCTAAAATTGTTTGAATCAAAAGAGGAATTCTATAGAATCATTAATTCATATAAAAAGCATTAATTCATGAACGTTTATCTTTATTGTGGTCTGCAGGAATCTGACCAATAGGGTAGTTAATGCCCAGGGATTATTATACTAATTTAGGAACAACAGGAAAGGCACATTAGCTGGAAGAGGCAATCCCAAGATGAAGTCTCTTTGGGTCCTTGCCAAGGAGCTCAGTCATCTCAGGCCATGCCAGAGTGGTGGGCCACTTCCAGGAAGGCCAGAGTGGTGGGCCACTTCCAGGAAGGCCAGAGTGGTGGGCCACTTCCAGGAAGGCCACCTTTTATCCTTAGCCTAGCCTAGATGGCTCCTGACACCCAAAGGCCTTGGCAAGCTGTTATTTTTATAAAGATTTTAAAATTATTTAAAAAGATGTACTTACTTATGTATATGAGTGCTCTATTCACATATATGCCTACACATCAGAAGAGGGCATCAGATCCCATTATAGATGATTGTGAGTCACCATGTGGTTACTGGGATTTAAACTCAGGGCCTCTGGAAGAGCAGCCAAGCGCTTTTAACCACTGAGCCATGTCTTTAGCCACCAAGTTGTTACCTTAACTGGAGAACTGTTGACTAAACAGGGTGTGGGGGTAGGAAAGCTGACTAGTCTAAACTCAGAGAATACCAGTCAGAGTGAAGCTGAGTGTCTGCTTACCTAAGTCAAGAAGCATAATTAGTATAACTGATCCTCCAACCGAGAACCTCTTTTCTAATGTTACAAGGTAGAAACCCAGAGATAACTAGACCATTCCTTGTGTCGTTTTTCAGAGCAGGGTCTCACTAAGTCCCTGGGCTGGCTTGGAAAATGTGATACTCCAAGCAGTCACCTCTCAATATCCCTGTGGGATCACCATGCCCCGCTCAGGAATGTTTCTTCTCCAGACCTTTGATGCTATTGTAACCTCACCTCCTCTCAGCTCCCTCTGAGCTCCTGACAGTTCAGCTTTCTTCCTCCACTATTTTTTTTTTTTAAGTTTTCAGAGAGTTTATTATTTTGGGTCATTTTAAACACAGCAACTTATTCAAGTTCACTATTTTAAGTGTTGCACTGTAGATGGCAATACCAAGAGTCCACGTAGAAGTGCAGCCACACCTGCATGTAATAGGCCATCAATGCATGGTTACCTTTTTTTTTTTTTTCATATTTTATTTACATTTCAAATGTTTCCCCCTTTCCAGATCTCCCCTTTGGAACCTCCCCATTCCCTCCGCCCTCCCCCTGCTACTATGGGGATATTCTCCAACCCACCCACCCACTCTCGCCTTTCCTCCTTGTCATTCTCCTATACTGGGGGATCTAACACCCTCAGGCCCAAGGGCCTCTCCTCCCCCTGATGGATAACAAGACCCTCCTCTGCCGCATTTGTGGCCAGCACCATGGGTCCCTCCATGTGTATTCTTTGGTTGGTGGATCAGTCTCCAGGAGTATGGGGAGGGGGGTTCAGGCCAGTTGCCACTGTTGCTACCTTCCTGGGGCTGCACACTCCTTTAGCTCCTTCAGTCCTTTCTCCAAGTCCTCCATCTGGGACCTCACACTCAGCCCTACTGTTGCTGCGAAGTGACTCTTGGGTATTTCAAACTTTTGGGCTAGTAACCACTTAACAGTGAGTACAAGAATTGACAGATGGGACCTCATAAAATTACAAACCTTCTGTAAGGCAAAGAACACTGTCAATAGGACAAAACGGCAACCTACAGATTGGGAAAAGATCTTTGCCAATCCTACATCCGATAGAGGGCTAATATCCAATGTATACAAAGAACTCAAGAAGCTAGACTCCAGAGATCCAAATAACCCTATCAAAAAATGGGGAAGAGAACTGAACAGAGAATTCTCAACTAAGGAAACTCGAATGTCCGAGAAACACCTAAAGAAATGTTCAACATCCTTAGTCATCAGGGAAATGCAAATCAAAACAACCCTGAGATTCTACCTCACACCAGTCAGAATGGCTAAGATCAAAAACTCAGGTGACAGTACATGCTGGCGAGGATGTGGAGAAAGAGGAACACTCCTCCATTGCTGGTGGGAATGCAAGTTGATACAACCTCTCTGGAAATCAGTTTGGCAGACCCTCAGAAAATGAACATAATACTACCTAAGGACCCAGCTATTCTACTCCTAGGCATATACCCAGAAGATGCTCCAACATGTAATAAAGACACATGTCCCACTATGTTCATAACAGCCGTATTTATAATAGCCAGAAACTGGAAACAACCCAGATGTCCCTCCACAGAGGAATGGACACAGAAAATGTGGTACATTTACACAATGGAATACTCCTCAGCTATTAAAAACAATGACTTCATGAAATTCGCAGGCAAATGGATGGATCTTGAAGATATCATCCTGAGCGAGGTAACACAGTCACAAAAGAATGAACATGGTATGTACTCACTGTTAAGTGGTTACTAGCCCAAAAGTTTGAAATATCCAAGGGTCACCTCTACTATTTTTTTTTCATAGCAGCCATATTTATTTATTTATTTATTTTTATTTTATTTTCATATTTTATTTACATTTCAAATGTTTCCCCCTTTCCAGAGCTCCCCTTTGGAACCTCCCCATTCCCTCCGCCCTCCCCCTGCCACTATGGAGATATTCTCCAACCCCCTCACAACCCCCCCCCCCACACTCTCGTCTTCCCTCCTTGACATTCTCCTATACTGGGGGATCTAACACACTC
The DNA here is from genome assembly GCA_019843965.1 of Rhynchomys soricoides. NCBI lineage: Eukaryota > Metazoa > Chordata > Mammalia > Rodentia > Muridae > Rhynchomys > Rhynchomys soricoides. Next base: position 1,763,839 of record JADRCH010000006.1, on the reverse strand, counting down.
AGGCCCAAGGGCCTCTCCTCCCCCTGATGGATAACAAGACCCTCCTCTGCCGCATTTGTGGCCAGCACCATGGGTCTCTCCATGTGTATTCTACTATTTTTAATTATGTAAGACTCACTGGCATACAGAGGGTGCAGCAAAACTGTTGCAGGACGGCTCAGCTGCTTTATCCATGTCTCTACCCCACCAGGAACAACCCCCCCCCCCCCAAGGCTTCCTTTTCTCACTTCTACCTGCCTGCCAGCTCCACTCCATGGCCTCTTATCTGCATCCTTGCCTGTCCTTCTCTGTTGCTTCTGCCACTGAGGATTGCAAACACGTTCAAAATGCTCATCCATCTTCCAGCCCCACCTTCAGTTCAGCATGGTCCACGCGCTCTTTGCCAACCAGTTTTTGTAAAGATTTTTTTCTCCCCTGAAGTCCCTTACCTCTCAACTTTTTCTTTCTTCCAACCCTAAGTTTGTTCATTATTTTTATTGTTTACAAGGCAGACCAGTAGGAAATATTGGCATGTGCCAGAGGCTTCTGAGCTATACAGGCCTGTTTTTAATCTCTCCCTGGAAATACGGTTAGTTAGTCCCTTTCTTTCTATCATCTCCTGGGATTGGCACAGGAAGTAGGAACTGCCCCTTGGAGGAACTGTCTCTGGCATCTGACTGTGAGCTGCTCAGGGGCCATTTAATGCCATAGCTTGGACTATGATCGGGATCACTAAATTAAATGGAGCAGATAAGCAACTTAGCACAAATCTGTATTTAATCCATCAGACATCACATCACATAGACAGATCATCATCTATTTCTCATGCAACAGAACGTAAGATTATAAATACCTTCGGGGTAACATCAAATCACAGATTTTTAGGATTGTTTTTTTCTGCTGTTTCAGGTTATGTGGTGAGTTTGAGAAGATAGCTGAAAAGGCTCTGAGTACACCTCCGAACACAGCCGAGCTCATGGAGATGAAGGTATTGTTGAAAAGCCTGTCTCACTGTACGAATAACTGTCCCGGGAGTGCAGAGAAACAGGCCACTCTGAAGGTTAAGGCAGGGGCCTCCAATCATCAGCTTCAAATGTTTCACTCGCAAGCCTGCAGTCTGGTGCTTCAGGCTGGCCTCTCCCGGGTGCTCCTTCTGGCCTCTGTGTGGTCACTTGATGAGGCCACCTGTTCTAATACACTCTGTTTGTTCAGCTTGCTCTCCGTTGAGTTGACAGGTGGAAATATTCTTTGGCAATTGGCTCTGCTCCATTTGTCTCCCAGCTCCTGCAGGCTCCCGGTGCAGGTTCCCCTGGCAGAATAGACACCCAGGTGTGCCTATTGTATAAGAGCTTTTCTGCTGGTGTCACGGTAGCTAATGTCTCCCTGACCAAATCAGGTCAGAGTGAGAGGACACAACAGAGCGTGGACACTGGAAAGCTTCAGAACAACAAATGCAGTCATCTAACAGGATGTTCTTGAGAATGGCGTTCACAGTAATTACCAGCATGCTAGCATACGCTGGTCAGAACAGGTCAGGGTAACCTGAGACATGCATTTACTCCTCATTTTAATCAACAGACATCCAGTCCTGGAGCAGTGTTTCTTCTGTGTCTGAAAAGACTGTGTTTTGCAATGCGCTAACACCTTCAATGACAGTTGGCTGAAATGTTTCCAGCATCAAAGCTTTCCATTTTCACATTGGCTATTTTTCTAGTTATGTCTATTACTTTTAACTCTATCTAAAAGCAGACAAAGTAATATAAAATAACTAATAGCAGTTCAATTTTATGTTCTTTTTGATCCTATAACCTTTATCTTTTATGGGATATGAGATTTTTAAAATAGAATTCCCCAGATCTAAATTAGAGAACTTTACATTTAGTTTAAAATATTTAAAATGTTTAACTGAACTTGCAAACATGTAAACTCATTCAAAATTCTGTATGTATGAAAATTAAAAAAACGAATTCAAACGGTCCATGTACATATTTTCTTCAAATTATTGCTTGAACAAAATTGGTTAAAATTATTGAAAGTAAATTTTACATTTATTTTTAATTTTACTCAGAGAGTCATGCTTGCTTTAACATCTGCCTTTTCTCTGAAGCTGTCTGTTTGGGCTAGAGTTCTGAGTGTGAGCAATTTACACACTCATACAGACTTCAAGAGGCATTTTTACGTATTGTTAACTGTGATCGGCCATCAAGTACTTCTGTGACTGGTAATAGGTATAAGTAATCACTGTGCCTTCCTCTTTGTTAGAAAAGAACTCCTGTGGAAAAAGGAGTTATGCAGATTATTACCACCTGCTTATCTTCCTGGATATTACTGGCTTTCAAAAAATGGGGTTATTCAATCTGAGTTTCTATTGCATATAATAACCTTTAACAAAATTAGCAAATACGATTCATTGTTTGTTGCTTAAAATATCCCTGTGTTTTAAAATGTCTATTCCAATAAGGATGAACCAGATGGTAAATATAGTCAATATAAAATCACTCATTTATTATAGATAAGGAGAAACATAAACCCAGTCACTGGACTCTATAGGAAACTGATTAGCTAAATTCAAAAATACATAGTTTGACTAGACATTTATTACTTGTGAAAATTATGGTTTCTAAATCAATCCATTGCTTATGCACTGGGACATGGTTGATTGTGTATTTTTGTCTTATAGCCTTACATTCTAGACTTATTCTGAAATCTCTGCTACCTAATCAGTGTTTTCTCCCATGCAAGTGAGGTAGTTTGGTGACAAACTTTGACTAGGTACAGTCTTTCTTCCTTCAGTTGATTTGGGCAGTTGACTAGAGCTCAGAAAGTCCTGGTGGGATTCAGGTTCAATTTAAAACCTGGGATTAGGGAGATGGCTCAGCTCTTAAGAATACATATTGCTCCTGGGGGGGACCTGAGTTTGGTTCCCAGCACTCACTTTGGGCTGCTGGCAACCACTGGTAACTCCAACTCCAGAGGATCTGAGACCTTTTTCTGGCCTCCGTGTGTGTGTATGCATATGTGTGTGTGGATATGTGTGTGTGCATACTCATGTGTGCAACTGCACTCATGCGACTTTAATCTTCCCCCACCCCCATGCACATACTTAAAAATAAGAATAAATTTTTTAAAATGAGCATTCTACACTGGTGTTCTGCTACAGCCCTGGCATCTGTTCAGACCCTCACCTGTGCTCCCTTTGCCTGCCCCTTTCCACATGTCATGTCTCATTGCCTCTTCTACATGTGTTTGTAGAAAGCTACTGTTTATGTCTGGCTGCCTCAGTCTGTGACATGCTGCAAGCAGCAGCAGCAGCAGCAGCAGCAGCAGCAGCAGCGCAGGCCTCTCAATGCAGCGCTGTTCATGTCAAGAGTTTGTGTTTGCACTTATTTGACTAATAGCCATCTCTTTCATTAGATGGCAAATGCCATGTAAAAGCTGTGTCTGCCCCATGGTCACTTCATTGACAGAACTTGGCAAATAGACCTATTTACATCTGGTCTATTGGTGCATCTGGTGGCCCAAAGCATAATACTAAAAGAAGTGAAATCACTCAGGAGGTGTCTGCTTTTATCATCCAGAGATGCACAGCATATCCCCCTGGTCTTCCATTGCTGTGTGTGTATAAAAGATAGTGAGAGAGAGAGAGAGAGAAGAAAACACGTGTCTCTGTGTGTATGTGCATGTGCATATGTATGTTTGTATGTGTGTGTGAATGTGTATGTGTACACTCATGTATGCATGTGTGCATACATGTATGTGCATATATGTGCATGTGTATGTGTGTATGTATGTGCATGTGTGTGTTGTTAAGTATCTTCTCACTTTTTTCTTTCTCTTGTTTTAGTGAAGTGGGTGGGGTGATTGAGAAGTAAATTGTGTGGCGGTTCCCAGGTCCTACTTTTCTGATGTGTCTGTGTGTATTTATGCAGTGTATTTCCACAGGGCGTGTTTGGTAAGAGTTCCCCCTTATGATGCTGTCTGTAACCTTTGCTTTCCTTCAGGCTTACATTCAGAAAGTGGAGACAACTGACATGGTTGAGCTGGGACAGAGATTAGTGGATTCTAAAAACTGCCTGGCCTTCCTCATCGAGTGCGTCAACTTCTCTCCTGCAGACATCAGACTAAATAACAACGTTTTCCAGTGGTATGACAGGATGGGGGAGATTTTTGACGAGCACAGGAAAATCATTAAAGATAAAACAGAACAATATCAAGAAGGCCTTAAGGTTGGCAATGTAGATTTTTCAAATTGCTCTCATTTTTTGCAAATATTTGGATTTTTAACTCTTTGTATCGTATTACAGACTTCTTTGTTACACAGCCCCGCATTGTAGCTTTCTCCACCTGTAATCTCAGAAGAGAGTACACATGCTGGATCTTTTCTAATGGAAGATTAAGGAGTGATTCAAGAATTCCCTGATTGATATGGGATCATTTCTTGATTTTTCTTTTTAAGGTAGAATGAAGAAAATCTTGGAAAACGTTGTCCACAAGTGACCATTAATAAGACTGTATTTATCTTGTGCAGTTTAGGATACTAACTTCAGATCCTTTTCCCTAGTTTGTTTTGATTTTTGTTTATTTTTTATTTATTGTTCCATCATCAAGATCTCCTGCTGACATGCTTTTTTATATCTCATAGCCACTCTGGCTTTCTTGAACACAGTGCCCTGACCTACCTTTTTTTTTTTTTTTCTGGTAGGTTTGCAGCTTACCTCTGCCTATTGTCTAGCACGGTTCCCGGGCCTGACTTGTTAACTCCACGCATCTTCTAGCTCTCTGCTCTGTGCATCTCTCACATCCACTTTGCATGTTATCTCTGCACTCTGTAGCACTCTGCCCTGACACATGCCAGTCTCACTCAGTTGCTTTTTCTGAGATGCCCTCTAGACCTCAGGTAGCCTCTCCATTGCTCTGATTGTACCCTTTAACACATCTCTACTAGACTAATGACCCAATTGCTACTATTACTGTCAGGTCTATTTGCCACTAGATTGTCAGAACCTCTCTATTCTATCCCACTGGCTAACGCAGTCACTGGCCCAGAGTGTCTTAGTTCATTTTGTGCTGTTATAACAGAAGACATGTGACTGGGTAATTGATAAAGAGCCTAGGTTTGCTGCTTACATTTCTAGAAGCCGAGAAGTCCAAGTTCAAGGGACTGGCATCTGCCGAAGGCCTTATTATGTTATCTCTTGGCTGAAAACGGAAGACAAGTGATTAGAGGGGCACATTTATAAGAAAGAATAACAGAGAAGAGAGGAGGGAGAGTAAGCAGCCAAAGCTGCCCTTTCCCTATGAGCCCACTCTCATGTTAATCTGCTTCCATGGTAACAGAATTACTGCATACATGAGGCCAGCACCCTTAGACCCTGCCCACTCTTGGTGTTCCATTCTTACCATGTTTATTTCCAATGCATGACCACAGGACAAATTCAAACCATGGCTTTCAAAGGGCCATCAGCACTCCACAGAACCTAAAACACATTAGTTGTGAATAAATCAACTAAAAATTTCAGTTTTATACTTTTCAGTCTTATTTTATAGAAGTACCTAAAATTCTTAAGATTGACTCAGGTCAGGTCAGTCAGTTAAGATATTCTTTGATCACAAGCCAACTGTTTTTCTACTGCACCAAAGAAGATTCAATTTATAGATTGTTATTTGGAGAGTAGTTCATAGCCTTGAAATTGTTCTATTTTTAAACTATGGCTAATATTTCTACTTTACATGGCTAATATTTCTAGGCTATTTCCAACATTTTAAATGGGAAAAGCATGAACAATGATATAAGATACTTAAACCATAAAATAATTGACTCTTAGAAAATTCCTACGGTCCAGTACTGGTCTATACTTCACTCTACAGTGTCCTGCTTCAAAAGTCTACACACAATATCGGTGCAGTTTTCCTTTTATTTCCCTTCACTCGTCAAAGGGGAGCAATGAATTTCCTGGGAAACAAGAGAAAAGAGGCCAGAAATCAATCTAGGATTCATGACATAGAAAAAAGTTCCTACTTTTGAATAACCTAGATTTGATTTTTAAATATTTCATTAATAGATATTTCTAGAATCATTTAATTTGGGATAGTTTACCAATGACAGTTTTATAAGTGTTTTGCACCAAGCACACACATCTGTTTTCTATTAGAATATTAAAATTTTCCTGTTTCACACCTGGATTTATTAGCTTTGTACATCTCATGTTATGAGTGCTCATGGGAAAATGACAATAACTTTCACACATCTTGGTTCTGTATTGCTGATCCAAGACCTGTCCGGGCGATAGATAAGTAAAAGAATTCAATTTTTCACAGATGTTATGAAAATAATACCATTAGTTGTCTAGCCCTTAAATACATAGATCTTTCTTCTAACCCTATCCTGGTTATTAGGAGCTTTTCAAATGCTCAGTCATTTTTAGCAACAATTTCTCAACATGCTAAAGAATATAAGTTTAACACATTTTTTATCAAATGAGTCAGAATTTCTTACATTGTATAGGGCCAACTTATAAACTTGGGAGCTAGAGGAATTTTAAGTGTATTAATTTTAAATTTTAGTATTATTTTTTATTCTAGATCACAGACATCTTTTAGGTTATCTTCTTTTTGGTTTTTTTTCATGAAATAAAAAACCATAGTAATTTTGATAAGCCTTTCAAATACTTAACATTTTTCTTGGTGCCCAGGGGTTTTTATTGTATAAGAGTCATAAGCACACGTGTTGTTCTGTTTAGTTGCGGTGTGAGCGGTTTGTGGAGGAATTGGATAGCTATGCTAAACAAGCAGAAGAATTTCATACATTTGGAGACCTGCAGGATGTGCAGAGGTACCTGAAAAAGGCCCAGGTGCTGAATGGCAAGTTGGATGCAGCAGCAGACAAGGTACAATTAAAATCTCTAAAGGATGAAGTGATCCAATAAAAAAAGACAGTGTGTTTGTATTGAGAATTCACGGTTAAGAAATAGATTCATCCAGGCATGTCTTGCTTCCATCACTTCAGTGGCCAAGGCTGCAGGGTTTTAAGTCTGTGAAGCCAGCCTAGGTTACAAAGTGAGACTTTTTAAAAAATGGATAAAACAGTTGAATTACATTCAACAAGGAAATAATAGAAGCAATTCACATTCCTAGTCATGCTTCAAGGAGAAGCAGCAGGGTGGTTCTCTGTGGGTGGCAATATGTTTCTGTGGTCCTCAGCTTTTATTTTAAAGATGGAGTTGTTATCTCTGCCAGTTTGTCACCCATCGCACCATTCAATCATCTGCATGGTAGCTCTCCTGTAATCACTGAGAGAAGCACACACATAATAGCATTTGATTGCTGTTTAGTTTTTGTGTATTCATTGATGCCGTCTTAGATGGTGCAGCTGTTTTAAAATTGGACCCATTATTGTCTCTCATTGAGCCACTGTGTTCCCACACTGCTGCGTCAGAGTCAGCTTGCCTATTAGAAAACCTGGAAGCAGAAAGCTATATCCTTTATCACATATGATGCAATTTTTGTTATATTTTATGATGAAACAAACTGTATTTTTCTTACATTAAGAGTACTGAATGTCCACTTAGGTAATTAAATAGTTTATAATTATGTTAAATAGGGCAAACACATAAAAAAGGTAGAAACAAACTTTCCTGTTGGTTTATAAGAGGGGCCACTGAATTCTAAGTCACTTGATTAATTGATATATCTAGCTGCAACTTTCCAGTTGTGTAGATTGTACAGATTACTTCTTCACTGAGTTCACAAGAGAAAATGTTTCCCCTGCCTCTTTCCATTTATCCTGCACTGTGGTCTGCTTGCTTCTTCTCTGTGACAGACATGTGACTGTTCTGCTTTAGTACACTTCTGAGGTACAGCACATATGTATGCATGCATAACATTATACATGTGTTAGGAGCTACTGGTATGCAGTATTTCTCCTGTTTACTTTGAATTATTATTGAATGACTTCTCTTTGTATTTCCACCTATTTAAGTTGTCTTTCCTGAGCTGCATCAATAATTCTTAGGAATTGGATCTTTTTTCCTGTTTCCCATAGTATGTATCACAGTGATGCTCTTATTCAAAGCTCTTAAGTTTGTTCTTTCAATGAACAAAAGCAGATTTTTGATATGTCTTAGTGGGTAAAACTTACTTCTATTTGCAAATTTATTTGACTAATGTTAAGCTAATGTAACAAAACACTGCCCAAAAATATGAGCACAAAGAAAAAGGGAAATGTTATGTAGTCTTTAAAAATACAAATCATTTGTGACAACCTAGCTGAGTACAGAGGGAATATGTTAAGTTAATAAACCAGCTACAGCAAGGCTCACACTGCATAATGGGATTGAGAAGAGTCAGGTTTGTAAGAGCATGCATCAAATAGTGGTTACTGATGCATAGGGTTTGGGAGATGTTGGCTAAAGCATACAAACTCTTTAACTTCAGTTAAATAGAAGGAATAAGTTGAGTAGTTTTACTACATAGTATTGTGGTCATAGTTAAATATGCCAAGAGAGTAGCTTTTCAGGGTAAGATAATGCAATACTCATTAGCTGCAGGTAATCATTTCAGAATGTATACATATGTCCACCATAAATACACAAATCCTATTAATTTGAAAAAGAAAATAAAGAGGAAATAGATTAACACTCAGTCTATACTCTTACTGAATTTACTGTTAGGACTCAGGGAGAGCTGGTGTTTAACATTTTAAACATCATTCACCTTCAGAATCACTTATTCAATGCCCGTCTTTTCAGATTGAGCAGTTCAATGCAGAAGAGGAGGCATTTGGCTGGATCCCATCAGTATATCCTCAACGTAAAAAGATCCAGGATGGTTTGAACCCTTATCTCCGTCTCTATGAAACTGCTGTGGAGTTTAGTACCAAATACAGAGGGTGGACTGAAGGACCATACCACAAGGTGAACCCAGATCAAGTAGAAATGGATGTTGGAAATTACTGGAGAGCATTGTATAAGCTGGAGAAGGTCATCCATGATTCTCCAAATGCGCTGGCAATGACCAAGAAAGTGCGATCAAGGGTGGAGGATTTCAAGCAGTACATCCCTCTTATCCAAGTGATCTGTAATCCCGGCCTGCGCCCCAGGCACTGGGAGGCCATGTCCACCATCGTTGGCTACCCCCTGCAGCCCTCGGATGACTCTACAGTCTTCTCCTTCATAGACTTGAATCTGGAGCCATTTTTAGACAGATTTGAAGGCATTAGTGAAGCAGCTAGCAAAGAATATTCTCTTGAAAAGGCCATGGATAAAATGATGGCTGAGTGGGATGCCATGGAATTTGTCATTCATCCTTACAGAGAAAGCGGGACGTACATTTTGTCCTCAGTCGATGACATTCAGATGTTGCTGGATGACCACATTATCAAAACACAAACTATGCGAGGATCTCCTTTCATCAAGCCTTATGAAAAGCAGATAAGGTAAAATAAGATGTAATGTTTTTACTGTTACCCAAGCCCCTTGCATCCAACTCAAAGTTCTTCTGGGGATCGAGTATGCATTTCATGTTTACTATTTTCAAATTTATTATTTCATTCCTCAATGTGTTATGTGTGTGCGCCTGTGTGTGTGATATGTCTAGACACCTGTAGAGGCCAGAAGAGGGTGTAGCACCCTGTCAAATTCATTATAAGGAATGGGTAGCCTTTATTAGTTTTGCAAAAGTATGGAGCCCTTTGCTCTCATTATGACGAAGGCATCAGACAACATTCAGATGCTCATTTTTATTGTCAACAAACTGATCTTACTTTTTTTTAACTTTAAGAAGTTTGAGACTGAACGTAGTTTAAGGAGAGTAAAGTATAATCCTGAAGACAATAATGCCATTCCCCAAGTTTGGAAAATAGATCGTCAGAGACAACCCCTGGACATCTATTGTAGTTTCAGCTCTATGCATGGTAGCTGGCAAATGAGAGCAAATGAGAAAAACAAACAAACCGATTTTAATCAAAAGTTCTTGAAAGAAGGCTGCTAATACATCTGACTCTCACTCCATTCTTCACTGTTTTAGTTTTTTAATGTGCATTAAACAGTTTATATTTCACCTTAAGAGGCAGACAGCCAAATTAGACTGCCATCTTCAGTATGCATTTGACTGGCAAGGGAAACTGACTTGATGACCAGAAACTCTCCTTCAGGTTCCACAGAGAGTAAACTCATCTAAAAGTGGTAGAGCTAGACTCTTTTGGAAGGCTGGGCATAGTATCATTAGCTAGTGGGAACAGTTCTGCGTCATAAAGGGATTACAGAAAAGGAAAAAAATTCTAGAAGAAATGCAGTTGGAAGCATTCCTGACTCCATAGGAAAAACAGCTACCCAATTCACAGATAAATGCTGGGGGAAAATCATTTTGTAAAGACATTTGAAATCACCTTGTAATTGGGAGAATTATTGATACTTCTTTGTTTTGACAATTGAAAATTAGGGATTATTTCTTGTAAATGAGTACAATATTAATATAGAAACAAAGCTATTTTCTTCCAAGTTTCATTGATTAATAAAGCATTCTTCCTTGTGTTACGGTTTTTCTGACAGTTATAGCTGTGGGTTCAAGTCTTAGCTTGTCCTTGTTAGCTGGGAGAACTTGCACCTGCTACTTAACCGTGGTTGCTCTAGCCTCATTTGTTAAGTAAACATTGTGCACAGGGTTATTGCAAAGATGTATGAAAATGCAAAGGGATTTTTAAACTGCAATTTAAAAAGTGTTAATTTTGGAGTAAAGGAACTTCAGTCATTAGGTTTTCCATATTTAGAGATGAACCGATAACCTTCTGTAATTCAAATATTGCTTCTTCCACATGTGTGCCACATTGTATTTAGGGGAATGTGAATTTTGTGAATACACATTCTATCTTAGTTATTGGTTACAAGTCTAAATGGTGATGTGATTATTCTTAAAACAGGCTTTATTGAAGACAATTTTAGTGATTTACCTTTGAGTGCAAGTAGAGAAGTAGAAATGAGAGTGGCAACATCACACGAGGGGTTGACAGGCAGCTGTGGGTAAGAATGTTGCTGTCTGAGACACTGCCTGCTTTGCTGTCCTGAGACTCACTGTGCTTGCTTCTCAGGGAATGGGAGGGCAAGCTGCTGCTGCTGCAGGAGATCCTGGATGAGTGGCTCAAGGTGCAAGCCACCTGGCTCTATCTGGAGCCCATTTTCAGCTCTCCTGACATCATGTCTCAAATGCCAGAAGAAGGCAGGCGATTTACGGCTGTGGATAAAACCTGGAGGGATGTGATGAAAATGGTTATCCAGGTAGGTAATCCCTGCTTGTGCGTAGAGGGGCAACAGCGTTTGTTTTTAAAAGCCCACACAAGCGACTAATGTTTCTAATAAGCCATCACTTCCCTGAAACAGACCTTCTCTTTTTGGCTATTATTTTAGAGTTCCAAGAGAAAAAATATGTGAAAAAAAATGTGGCTATTTTGTCCTGATTCCCCTAAGGCTCACAGTACATCAAGTTTACTCAGTGACCTTCGGTGGTTGGCACAGTTTTTACCAGGGGCTCTCCTAGGAAGCCTGCACCCTCTCTGGACACGGCTTCTCTCATGGTGCTGCATCCATGCTGTGGCAGCAGTGCTGCTGAAATTCACTGTGGCGGGAACAGCCAGCAAGCATGCCTGCTGCTCAGTTAGGAATGTCTCTCCTAGATAACCTACAAAAATAAAAATTTGAAGAGAAGTCTATTCAGTGAGTCCAAAAATTAGATCAAAATGAAATAAAATCATAAAATACATAGATCCTTGAGAGGAGAGCTCGAGCCAAGGAGGAATTTAATAAAGTCTGGTCACACTAAAGAATATCACACACAAGTTCTGAAGGTGCTGATTGTGTTATTACATGAACATAAGCTTCTCCATTGATATTTTAATCGAATACATTGTAAGATAGAGGAATTGCCTCTAAAATGTCCTAACTTGATAACAGTATACACATATTCATTACTTAAACAAAGCTATGCCTATAGTCCTAAATACTGATCATAGTTCATCAGTGGCAACTGTATGACCTGACAGGATGATACCAGAAAGACGGATGTGGCTTTGTTTAGTAATTTCTAATGTAACTCACAAGCACAGGCTGTTGTATAGTTTCCTTTCTACATTGCAAAGCCCTTATAATGTGTGTTAAGTTCATTAAGAAAGAGATCAAGAGCCAGGCAATGGCTGACACGTGCCTTTAATCCCAGCATTCAGGAGGTAGAGGTAGAGAGGCAGAGAGGCAGAGGCAGAGGCAGGCAGATCTGAGAGTTTGAGGCCAACCTGGTCTACAGAGCAAGTTCCAGGACAGCCAGAGCTACACAGGGAAACCCTATCTCAATAAATAGATAGATAGATAGATAGATAGATAGATAGATAGATAGATAGATGGTTTAAGTAGAATTTTTGTTGTTTTCCCCCAAAGTAGACACAAAAGTAGATATATTCATTGGTATACTATATACTATGTGTGTGTATATATTATATATTACACGTTACACATTACATGTTACATATTACACATTATATATTATATATTAAATAAACACACATATGTATAATTGCAGGGTCTCACTTTATAGCCCTGGTTGACCTGGAACTTGCTGCCAGGCTGACCTCAAACTTAAAAAGTTCTATATGCTCCTGTCTCCAGAGTGCTGGGGTTAAAGCATATACTATTACTCCTGGGAAACAAACAAAAATTCCCAAAACAAAAAAACAAAACAACAAAACCCCTTGCTTTTTGGATCTGATGAAAATATTCTTAAAAGTCCCACATTTCTAAAGAGTTTTGCACATCATTCAGTGTCTAGAAGGCACAGCTGTGCTGGCCTGAGTGACGAGGGAAAGGTTGGCTACTGCCGTATGAAACTATGCAACTCAAGAAGTAAACAGCTCACGTGCTAACTCCCAAGCAAATGGGTTTGGGTTTTGTTGTTATTGCTGTTTGTTTTGGTGACAGTTCATTAATAATTACTGCACAGCAAAATTGTCTTCCCTAACTGCCTTGTGTATTCTCACTTTCAATGTTGATATCCACAGAAGGTCTGTGCACTGTCTCCAAAGCTTTGAAGATAAGTGTACGGCCATATTCTCTTAAGAACCCAGTGAGACGGTCTGTGTGGCAGAAGCCAGTGGATTAATTGCCTGGCACAAGAGCTTTTTGCTTTCATCCTGGCTATCCTAAGAAAGGTTCTCTATGAGGTGGACTTTTCCACGACAAAATTCCAGATGTTGAGAACAGAATATCACTACTACTGCTAGTCTGATAGGCTTGATTGACAGCTCAGTCTCTTATCCATATAATGGCCAGTGTGTAGACATTAAGTAATTTTATGGTTTATTTTTTATCACTAAAAACACTGACCTTCCTCACTCAAGGATCTTTCACTGTAGAAATTTCCAATTGGTTTTGGTTATTAGCACAGTTTTGTCTGTGAAGGCTTGCCTGTTTTCAAACTCCACACTCATGTTCTGCTCAGACCTCTCCTCCGCACAGCATAGGTTCCCACACTGCTTCTGTCATTTAAAGGCATATGATCTAGCATGAGGACAAGGACAAGGTGAAGAGACGGAGAGCAGAGGAGAGCAGTAGGGATTGGGAGGAGTGGAGTACACAGAGAAAGAGCATCCCTGGGGTGACTCGCTGCCAAACTGGCTGTTCCTTTGCAGGTGGGTCATCAGACAAAACACCTCTTATCAAGGATGTTCAGGGATTTCCATCTTCTTAAATACCCATTATTTCTTTATGGGGAAGTTTTCCAAGCCATTTCCAAATGGCACTTTGAAGTATTACCATTCATTATAACCATGCTACTGCTCAGTAGCACACTCTTGCCTTACTGCAATGCACAATATGTCAAACTCTTCTAAAACTCCTTCCTCCTCCGGTCCCCTCAGCTTCTGGTAGTCACCAGTCTAATATCGACTTCTATGAGGCCAACCATTTTAAGATTCCACACATGAGTGAGGACATGCAGTGCTGCATTCGTGGGCCTGGTGCATCATCACAAACAACAAGATTCAGCCATGTACATGTCTGGTTGTTTGCCTTTCTTGGCTATGTAATGTGCACTGGAGTGGAGATAGTTGTCTGTTCAACATGCCGATTTCAGCGTTGGATGTGTACTTAGTGGGGTGGCTGGATCACACATTTCTTCTATTTTGAACACTTCCCAGGGACTTCCTGACTATTTTCCATAATGGCCATATGAATTTACATTTTCACTGTGCAAGAGACCCTGGATTTTTATCTGTAATTACTCTTGCCTGTTACTTGTACACTTTTCTATGCTTTCTCACTGTGTGTTAATGTCTCTTGAAGTTTCCTGTAGAAAATGTCTAGTGAAGACCTATTCTTACAGCTTCTGTTTGTCTGGGGATGGCTTTATCCCTCCTCTTTTCTGAAGGGGGAGTTTTGCTTGGCAGGTTTTCTCCTTTAGTGTCTCTTGGCCTGACTTCCACTGAGAAGCCAGCACCTGGTGCATCAGGGTCCTGATTTCCGCTCCCTCCTTCCCTGAGAATGTGCTTCATTGTTACCTTTTTAGAGCTTGACATGAGGTGTGGGGTGCACCTAAGTTCAACCGATCAGATGCCATTTTAACCTCCCTGCGACAGGTATTTGTATCCTTCTCTATGTTTGTCTGTTTTTCACTCCTAATAAACTGTACTCCTCCGTCATTCTCAGGTTTACCCTTTAACCCTAATAGCGCAAATGTTTGCCCTTTTAACACAGGCCCACGATTCCTGTAAGTTTTCTTCATTCGTCTTCATTCTTTTTGCTTTCCCTACAGCTGTAGTTTGAAATAACTTTCCTTCCCACAGCCTAATGTTTCTCTAGGGAGGCCTGCCACTCTTGCTACCTTTTTTACCACATTTTAAATTTGGCCAGTTCTATTTTCAAGTAGATTTTAGTTTGAGTTTTATAAATTGCTTTCATCTCTTTTTGAAGTTTCTTTGTAATAGACCTGAATTGCTCCTGTGTTTTCCCGAATCTCATTGAGCTTTCTTAAAGCAGTTTTTAAAAGCTCTCCATTAGCACACCAGTCACCCATAGCAGTGGTTGCCTGGTCAGTTCCAGGCATCTCATGTTGACTGTTAAGTGAGAACGCAGCTTCTTGAAAGTGTTGGTACCTGTTGGTGTGAAGTCATCTGGGCATTGGAGAACAGATCTGCTTCAACTTCCTGACCTGGCTTTGCATCTGTCATTCTATAACCTCTGGACAGGCAGCTTGCCTGCTTCTGAGACATTAGTCACATCCCTTGTTAGTGCTGCGTGACACTTGGATCCAGGTTGTTCAGTCATCTGCTGCTGCTATGTGGTTGCTGTCTGAGCACCAGAGGGTGCTCCGAAGTTGGATATGTATCAGGTGTGTGTTGTTCTGATGAACCTAGTAGAACAGGTAGTCTATTCTTACAAGATCATCCTAGGGGCATAAAACCTCAAGCCCACATTCTTATCTATGATCCAATCAGGAACTATAGACTGACTTCACAGACAATCACCATGGATGAACCAGCCTCAGACTTCCATGTCACATCCACAGCCAACAATACTATCAAACTTGGTCACACACAGACCAGCATAGCCCTCGTCTAGGACCAAAGCCCAAAGTGCTTACTGCCAAGGAAGAACCATGCATGACCATGAAGCTGTTCTGGAAGCAGGTCTCTGTACAGCATGAAGAAGCAGAGGGCTGGAACAGCAGGTCAGTTCATTGTCCCAGCGGATGACTCTTGTCAGAGCTGTACATTCTGCAATATATGAATCTCACAACCAAAATTTTAGTACTGTTTAAGATATTCGTATGGGTTGTGCAAGGTACACAGATCAGTAAAGGATGAAAGTTTTGCTCCTTCTTTGAGCAAGTGAAAGACAACTGTCCTTTTTATGAATTAATTTGATCAATGACCAATTGTGATAAATCTTCATTCATGCCGTATGAAGGAGGGCATGAAGAAACATAAGGATTCCATAACCAACAGGATTTAGTGTCTAATTTTAGCTGAAGTTTTGGATAGAGAAATTTTTACATCTAAGCCAGTTACTGGACTGTTCCTATGTTGAAGAATCAGCAGATCAAGTTACCTGTCCTGTTTGATTTTCTCAAATATTGTTTTTCTGTAACCAAGATCTTCAGGGGGTCTTTCCTTGTCATATCTGATCTATATTATTCTGGAAGGGGTCCAAGGACTCCTCTTCTTTCCTGTTAACACTAATACAGAGCCTCTTTCCCAAAATAGCATGTCCTTGGTCAAGTAAACTGAAATCATCAAAGATATAGATTGACTCAATTTAGCAGCCTTTCTCTTTCTGCTTTCTCTTCAGACCTGCTCTATTTTGACCTCTCTCCCAGTTTTTTTTTAATATTATAACCACCAAACTTAAAACCACACACATTTTGGTAATTAAAACAACCATAGTAATCTAAACAATTACCATTATCCATTGAGACAGTGTTCATCCATTATCCTGTCTTGTTCTAACACGATAATTTTTTTAAATTATTTTTTATTTGTGATACTTTATTTACATTTCAAATGTTCTCCCCTTTCCAGGTCTCCCCTTTGGAAACCCCCTATCCCATCCCTCTCCCCTACCTCTATGAGGGTATTCCCCCACCCATCCACCCACTCCCAACTTCTCTCCCTGGCATTCCCCTATACTGGGGTATCTAACACTCTCAGACCCAAGGGCCTCTCCTCCCACTGATGACCAACACCATGGGTCTCTCCATATGCATTCTTTGGTTGGTGGCCCAGTCTTTGGGAGCACCAGGGAGCCTGACCCATGAGGCTGAAAACTCCCTCAGCTCCTTATCCCTTCTCCAACTCCTCCACCTGGGAACCCATGCTCAGTCCAACAGTTGCTACGAATTGAATCATGAGTGTTCCGAACTTTTGGGCTAATATCTGCTTACCAGGGGGTACATGTTGTGTTTGTTCCTTTGTGACTGAGTTACCTCGCTCAGGATGATATTTTCAAGCTCCAGCCATTTGCCTGCGAATTTCATGAAGTCATTGTTTTTATAGCTGAGTAGTATTCCATTGTGTAAATGTACCTCCTTTTCTGTATCCATTCATCTGTTGAGGGACATCTGGGTTGTTTCCAGCTTCTGGCTATTATAAATATGGCTGCTATGAACATAGTGGAACATGTGTCTTTATTACATGTTGGAGCATCTTCTGGGTATATGCCCAGGAGTGGTATATCTGGGTCCTCAGGTAGTATTATGTCCAATTTTCTGAGGGTTCGCCAAACTGATTTCCAGAGTGGTTGTACCAGCTTGCAATCCCACCCGCAATGGAGGAGTGTTCCTCTTTCTCCACATCCTTGCCAGCATCTGCTGTCACCTGAGTTTTTTATCATAGCCATTCTGACTGGTGTGAGGTAGAATCTCATGGTTGTTTTGATTTGCATTTCCCTGGTGACTAAAGGTATTGAACATTTCTTTAGGTGCTTCTCAGCCCTTCGGGTTTCCTCAGTTGAGAATTCTGTTTAGCTCTGTTTCCCACTTTTTGATCGGGTTATTTGGTTCTCTGGAGTCTAACTTCTTAAGTTCTTAGTATATATTGGATATTAGCCCTCTAATGGATGTAGGATTGGTAAAGATCTTTTCCCAATCTGTTGGTTGCTGTTTTTGTCCTGTTGACAGTGTCCTTTGCCTTACAGAAGCTTTGCAATTTTATGTGGTCCCATTTGTCCATTCTTGATCTTAGAGCATCAGCCATTGGTGTTCTGTTCAGGAACTTTTCCCCTGTGCCCATGTGTTCGAGACTTTTCCCTACTTTCTTTTCTATTAGATTCAATGTATCTGGTTTTATGTGGAGGTCCTTGATCCACTTGGACTTGAGCTTTGTACAAGGGGATAGGAATGGATCAATTTGCATTCTTCTACTTGTTGACCCCTGGTTGAGCCAGCACCATTTGTGGAAAATGCTGTCTTTTTTCCACTGGATCATTTAGCATCTTTATTAAAGATCAAGTGACCATAGGTTTGTGGGTTCATTTCTGGGCCTTCAATTCTATTCCATTGATCTACCTGCCTGTCGCTGTACCAATACCATGCAGTTTTTATCACTACTGCTCTGTAGGACAGCTTAAGGTCAGGGATGCTGATTCCCCCAGAAGTTCTTTTATTGTTGAGAATAGTTTTTGCTATCCTCGGTTGTTTGTTATTCCAAATGAATTTGAGAATTGCTCTTTCTAGGTCTATGAAGAATTGAGTTGGGATTTTGATGGGGATTGCATTGAATCTGTAGATTGCTTTTGGCAGGATGGCCATTTTAACTGTATTAATCCTGCCGATCCATGAGCATAGGAGATCTTTCCATCTTCTGAGGTCTTCTTCGATTTCATTCTTTAGAGACTTGAAGTTCTTGTCATATAGATCTTTCACTTGTTTGGTTAAAGTCACACCAAGATATTTTATATTGTTTGTGACAATTGTGAAGGTTGTCATTTCCCTAATTTCTTTCTCAGCCTGTTAATCCTTCAAGTATAGGAAAGCTACTGATTTGCTTGAGTTAATTTTGTATCTGGCCACTTTGCTGAAGTTGTTTATCAGCTGTAGCAGATCTCTGGTGGAGTTTTTCAGGTCACTTAAGTATACGATCATCTCATCTGCAAATAGTGATATTTTGATTTGTTCCTTTCCAATTTGTATCCCTTTGACCACCTTTTGTTGTCTAATTGCTCTAGGTAGAATGTCAAGTACTATATTGAATAGATAGGGAGGGAGTGGACAGCCTTGTCTAGTCCCTGATTTTAGTGGGAATGCTTCAAGTTTCTCCCCATTTTGTTTGATGCTGGCTACTGTTTTGCTCTATATTGCTTTTACTATGTTTAGGTATGGGCCTTGAATTCCTGATCTTTCCAAAATTTTTGATCATGAAGTGATGTTGAATTTTGTCAAATGCTTTTTCAGCATCTAATGAAATGACCATGTGGTTTTTTTTCTGAGTTTGTTTATGTAGTGGATTACATTGATGGATTTCTGGGTATTGAACCATCCCTGCATCCCTGGGATGAAGCCTACTTGATCATGATGAATGATCCTTTTGATGTGTTCTTGGATTCGGTTTGCAAGAATTTTAGTGAGTATTTTTGCATTGATATTCATAAGGGAAATTGGTCTGAAGTTTTCTTTCTTTGTTGGGTCTTTGTGAAGTTTTGGTATCAGTGTAACTGTGGTCTCATAGAATGAATTGGGTAGTGTTCCTTCTGTTTTTATTTTGTGTAATAGTTTGAAGAGTATTTGTATTAGGTCTTCTTTGAAGGTCCAATAGAATTCTGCACTAAATCCATCTGGTCCTGGGCTTTTTTTGGTTGGGAGACTTTTAATGACTGCTTCTATTTCTTTAGGGGTTATGGGACTGTTTGGATGGTTTATCTAATCTTGACTTAACTTTGGTATTTGGTATCTATATAGAAAATTGTCCATTTCCTCCAGATTTTCCAATTTTGTTGAGTATAGGTTTTTGTAGTAGGATCTGATGATTTTTTTGAATTTCCTCAGATTCTGTTGTTATATCTCCCTTTTCATTTCTGATTTTGTTAATTTGGATACTGTCTTTGTGCCCTCTGGTTAGTCTGGCTAAGAGTTTATCTTGTTGATTTTCTCAAAGAACCAGCTCCTGGTTTTTTTGATACTTTGTATAGTTCTTTTTCGTTTCTACTTGGTTGATTTCATCCCTGAGTTTGATTATTTCTTGCCTTCTACTCCTGTTGGGTATATTAGCTTCTTTTTGTTCTAGAGCTTTCAGGTGTGCTGTTAAGCTGCTAGTGTATGCTCTCTCCAGTTTCTTTTTGGAGGCATTCAGAGCTATGAGTTTTCCTCTTAACACTGCTTTCATTGTGTCCCATAAGTTTGGGTATGTTGTACTTTCATTTTCATTAAATTCTAGGAAAGCTTTAGTTTCTTTATTTCTTCCTTTACCAAGTTATCATTGAGTAGAGCGTTGTTCAGCTTCCATGTGTATGTGGGCTTTCTGTTGTTTTCGTCACCATTGAAGACCAGTCTTAATCCATAGTGATCTGATAGGAGGCATGGGATTATTTCACTCTTCTTATATCTGTTGAGATTTGTTTTGTGACCAATTACATGGTCAATTTTGGAGAAAGTACCATGAGGTGCTAAGAAGAAGGTTTATTCTTTTAATGTAGGATGAAATGTTCTATAGATATCTGTTAAATCCATTTGTTCCATAACTTCTCTCAGTTTCACTGTTTCTCTGTTTAGTTTGTGTTTCAAAGAACTGTCCATTGATGAGAGTAGGGTGTTGAAGTCTCTCACTATTATTGTATGAGGTGCAATGTGTGCTTTGAGCTTTAGTAAAGTTTCTTTTACGAATGAGGGTGCCCTTGCATTTGGAGCATAGATGTTCAGAATTTAGAGTTCTCTTGGTAGATATTTTTTTTTCCTTTGATGAGGATAAAGTGTCCTTCCTTATCTTTTTTTGATGACTTTTGGTTGAAAGTCGATTTTATCCGATATTAGAATGGCTACTCCTGCCTGTTTCTTGGGACCATTTGCCTGGAAAATTGTTTTCCAGCCCTTTACTCTGAGGTAATCTTTGTCTTTAACACTGAGGTGGGTTTCCTGTATGCAGCAAAATGCTGGGTCCTGTTTATGTATCCAGTCTGTTAGCCTATGTCTTGATTGGGGAATTGAGTCCATTGATGTTAAGAGATATCAAGGAATAGTAATTGTTGCTTCCTGTTATTTTTGATGTTGTTTTTATGTTTGTGTGGCTATCTTCTTTTTGGTTTGTTGAAAGGTTACTTTCTTGCTTTTTCTAGGGTGTAATTTCCCTCCTTGTATTGGCATTATCCATCTATTATCCTTTGTAGGGCTGGGTTTGTGGAAAGATATTGTATAAATTTGGTTTTGTCATGGAATATCTTGGTTTCACCATTTATGGTAATTGAGAGTTTTGCTGGGTATAGCAGCCTGGGCTGGCACTTGTGTTCTCTTAGGGTCTGTATGAGATCTGCCCAGGATCTTCTAGCTTGCATAGTCTCTGGTGAGAAGTCTGGTGTAATTCTGATAGGTCTGATTTTATATGTTACTTGACCTTTTTTCCTTTTATATGTTACTTGGCTTTTAATGTTCTTGCCTTGTTTTGCGCATTTGGTATTTTGACTGTTATGTGAGAGGAGGAATTTCTTTTCTGGTCCAATCTATTTGGAGTTCTGTAGGCTTCTTGAATGTTTATGTTTATCTTTTTCTTTACATTAGGGAAGTTTTCTTCTATAATTTTGTTGAAGATATTTACTGGCCCTTTAAGTTGGGGATCTTCTCTGTCTTCTATACCTATTATCCTTAGGTTTGGTCTGCTCATTGTGTCCTGGATTTCCTGGATGTTTTGGGTTAGGAGCTTTTTGTTGCATTTTCTTTGACTGTTGTGTTAATGTTTTCTACGGTATCTTCTGCACCTGAGATTCTCTCTTCTATCTCTTGTGTTGGTGATGTTTGTAATTGTTGTATTTTGTTGGTGATCCTGATATCTTTCCTAGGATTTCTATCTCCAGGGTTGTCTCCCTTTGTGATTTCTTTATTGTTTCTATATCCATTTTTAGATCTTGGATTTCCTTTGCCTGTTTGATTGTGTTTTCCTGTATTTCCTTTTTAAGGGCTTCTAGCTGTTTACCTGTTTTCTCTTGTATGTCTTTAAGGTAGTTATTTATTTCCTTCTTAACATCTTCTATTATCATCATAAGAAATGATTTTAAATCTGAGTCTTGCTTTTCTGGTGTGTTGGGGTATCCAGGGTTCACTGTGGTGGGAAAACTGGGTTCTGGTGATGCCAAATTGCCTTGGTTTCTGTTCTTATGTTCTTTCCCTTGCCTTTCGTCATCTGGTTATCTCTGGTATTAGCTGGTCTTGCTCTCTCTGACTGTGGCTTGTCCTCCTGCAAGCCTTTGTGTCAGTACTTTTTGGAGACCAGATCTCTCTGAGAGTAATCTGGGTTTGGAGAGCTATGGTACAGGGTCAGCTCTGGGTTGCAGACAGAAACCAGAAAGATCATGTCCCCAGCTGTTCCTTGGTTCCTGTGTTCTGATGGCTCTGTGAGGTCCCTCTTGATTGAGGAATTTGAACAGAAGTGGTGGTCTTCCTGTGCTGAAAGGTGTGTCGGTATTTCTGGGAGACCAGCTCTTTCCTGGCACTGTTTGAGTATGGAACCCTGTGTTACAGGATCAGCTTCCCACTGCAGAAGGAAACCAGAAGACCACTCCTCAGTCCCTGTATCCTAAGGATTCTTGGTGGGTCCCTCTAAGCAGAGTTGCTGGCCTTAGTCCCTCCATCCCCCATCACAGGCTTGTCCACACTCCTGGGAAGCTAGCTCTTTCCCTGCGCTATTTGGATATGGAGCCACTTGGCACAGACTGAGGTCCTTGGCCACAGATGGAAACTGGAAGGCTCCTGTCCCAGGCTGTTTCTCAGTCCCTGTGTCCTGAGGGTTCCGGGCAGGTCACTCTTGAGCAGAGGTGCTGGCCTTACCCGCCCCCACACAACTTTATCCACACTTCTGGGGGGCTAGCACTTTCCCTGTGCTATTTGGGTATGGAGCCACGTGGCCCAGGCTCAGGTCACAGGCCACAAATGGAAAAAGGAGAAGTGATTTTAAATCTGAAAGACCCTCTTAGACATGGTCAAATGTGCTGATGTGAATGCAGTTATTAGAGACTCCAAGAGGCATGAATGGTTCTGTTAACCAAACAACCTCTATGTCTTATTTCAGTGAGATGAAACCACAGTAAAATTTTTGATATGGCCTAAGGGAAATTAGACGTCAATTTATGGACACTTATGTAAAATATGCCAGTACCTTTCAGAGGTAGACACTTAAGTGTAACCTTCCAGAGCAGTAGGAAGGGGACCCTCCCAATACACCCAGCTGAGCTTATTAGTGATTTACTTTAAAACCTTCTTTGGAAGACAGATGGTTCAAACAGATGAGAGTGTGGCCTTGCATTGATCATTATAATGGGACTTTCTTGGACCTACCAGTTATATAAATAATGACACAGAGACTTTTAGTATTTTAAAGCTTAGGCCTTTCAGCTAGAACAGTCTTCCAGCTACCTAGAGTACCAGTCTTGGCACTATATCCTGCCACATGGCCAGATGTCCCTCTCTGCTCTGCTCTGGTTCATCTATTCACCTCTGTGTCTGCTAGCTGAACCTCCCACCTCTCAGTTCTCCCAAAGTCCCTATCTCTGCCTCAAA
Source organism: Rhynchomys soricoides (assembly GCA_019843965.1). Taxonomy (NCBI): domain Eukaryota; kingdom Metazoa; phylum Chordata; class Mammalia; order Rodentia; family Muridae; genus Rhynchomys; species Rhynchomys soricoides. Next base: position 1,740,634 of record JADRCH010000006.1, on the reverse strand, counting down.
GTTCCACCTACCACTTCCTGTCCACCTATTGGCCTTCAACTCTTTATTAAAGCCAATAAAAAACAATTTTTGATTGCCTTAGGTAGGTGAGGAAGGAACAAATATTTATAAAATATAAGACTGGCTATGGGCCATAGAAATAACAATACCAAGATCTGGCTAGTAATTAGCTCTTTGCCAGTGTAGAATTAACAATTGAATATATAGAGACACACCTCCACATAGCGTATCCCAAAAGATCATGGTCAGTAGCATACTTGTTAGAAGAAACAAGATTGAAAGGGATTTATAGCAAAGAAGTTCGAGGAGGAGGAGGAGGTATCTAAGGGCTCATGGACCAGACTATGATGTGAGCATACTTACATTCTAAATGAATGCTTAGTAAAAGTCACGACTACAAAAGGACATACATAATTATCCAGTTGACCAGTTGACGTATTTTCAATTATCTAGTTGACCAGTTGACATATTTTCTGAATGTCAGCTAGCATCATCCAGTGTGTGCACAGTGAGCTATGAAATAAAGTGACTGTGTAATATATTATTCAACTTGGAGAACCTTTGAGGGTCAAGGGAGCTCATAATCAATGCAGGATAAGCAAAATCTAAAAAACTCCTCATGGAGCATATATGTGGTCAATCCAGACAAAGAACAAAGAAATCCCAGTGACAGCAATGGGGACTGTGTAAAGGCTTACCACTGTGGAGCCCACTAACCAGCATGACTACCTCAGCTTCCAATAGCAGATGTTAGCATAATGCTTTGGAGAGATCACTCCTCCTGCAGGAGCCATGCAGCCCTGAAGAAGGAGGTAAATATGCTGGCTCTTTTTTTTTTTTTTTTTCAGCATGGAGAAGAGCAGTGATTGTCTGCAGCAGATAGCGTTCTTTTTTTGCATGCCAAGCATCTTGGAGTACTGTCACTCATTGACTTCCTGCCTGACTTATTCCTTTTTGCTCCTTCCACACAACATTGCTTCTCCCAAGGAACTCACATTACAAGGGAAATGAGGCAATTGACTGACACTCATGAGATTTATAGGTCCTACTATGAGCACTGACCTCATAAAAAGCAGAATGGCTCACAGAAGTAGAAGCACTCATTTATTTGCTGTGCTGAGGGAAGATGACAGTCTGTGTGTCTAGATGCGTTTTAAGGGATATGGTTCTTATTAATGCCAAACATATGGTTTATGACACAGACAGTGTGAATCTGGGGGTTGAGACATGAAGACAGGGTTACCACATTTACAAATTTATTCAATAAGATACTCAGAACAAGTCAGCTTCTAACTTTTGGCCTCTGTTGTTGAAATGTAGCACTGTTTTACTAGATTAAGTATGTTCAGTGTTAGGGAGAAACACCTGTGTAGGGACATCTCAGGGGTTCTTGCACTGAGTGGGAAATCTGGATAGGCTGTGCCATCCCTTTACCTTTTGGTAAGGACAGAGAACCCCTACTTTACCTGTTCTCGTCCAGTTGCATTGGCTCCCATCCTCCTCCTCTCCCCTCTTTCCTTCCCTGGCTCCTTCTTCCTCCCCCCTCTTCACCCTTACCCCCCCTCCCTCCCCTTTCCTCCTGTGCCTCTCTTTTCTTCCTCATTCTCCCCTCTCTCTTCCTCCCTGCTCCTCCCCTTTCCTCCTGTGCCTCTCTTTTTCTTCCTCACTCTCCTCTCCCTCTCTGCCCCCTTTTTCTATCCTTCATAGAATTCTTCTTTTGAGCTGTTAAGTTGGCAAAACTCTTTCCCTAAGACATTTTCTGTAAATATCTCCAGAGCAATACCTTTCATTCTTGGAATCAGCTCACCTATCACCCTCATGAAAAGGCACACACAAAGCACTTTATTTTAAATGGAATTGCATTTTTGTTTTGTTACTCCATGCTCCTCCTCTTCCTTTTGTGGTATCTCTTCTAACTTGCTACATGCATGCCTCAGAAATAGCTTGGGTTCTGTTTTAGGCCACTGCACACACAAATTATAATAAATCAGGTTACGAATATAAGAAGTTTTATTAGCATATATTTAATGAGTTTTATTATAAGATCTTCATATATATGTATAATGTGCTGTGGTTGTATTTTCCATTAATCTCCCATGCCCTTCCCATTTCTGTTGATGCCTGTTGTCTTCTCAACAAGTCCCACTTATATTTTCAAGTTTTTGAGGCTACCATGACATTTTTAGATTCCTAGTGCATAGGAAAGTCATATGCACCTCTGTAGCCTATTGGTGAGACAGAACAATCAGAAGAACAGAAGAGCAATGTTTATCTTAGGGACATTACTATGCACAATGGAATTTTATTCAACTGTGAAGAAAAATTAAATCATGACATTTTTTCGGGGAAAAAGGGGGGGGGAATAGGACCTGGAGATCACTATGTTAAGCAAAATAAGCCATGCTCAGAAAGACAGTTACTTGTGCTTTGTCTTGTATGTGAAATGAGTATTGAGTGAGTGTGTGTGTATGTGAGTGTATGTGAGAGAGAATATGCAGAGATCGTTAGAGAATAGGAGAAGATAGGAAATCTTCGTGACATGGGAGCAGAAGGGAGGACTACCTGAGGAAGAAAAGGACCAGAAAGAGGTAGTAGAAGGCATGGAAGAGGGCGGGAATTAGAAAAAAATGACTTATATAAATGAAAACGCCATGCTGAAACCTATTACTTTGTAAACTAACTTAACAGTTAATTTAAAGAGGAATACAAGTTTTAAAAGTTTGTGTTGCAATTCTTGAAAAATACGAAGTTAAAAGAAAGGTATCAGGACAAAAATGTGTTAAAAACAAAAACAGACAAAACCAAAAAAATAAAACCTATCCTTTGTTGCCAAGCAATGCTAAAGAGCCTCCTGGTCTCACTGTAATCTTTTTTGCTGGTGAAGGCTCTCCACATTGATGGTACCTGCTGGTCAGTGGCTTGGTGGTTGCTGAAGGCTGTGGTCCCTAAGGGAATTCTTTACAACACAGCAGCAATGAAGATACTGTTCACAAGAGATCCCTCTACAGCATGCAGTGCTGCTTGGCTTGGCAGCATGGCATTTTGCTTTTTACCCACAGTAGAGCTTTTTAAATTGGAGTCAGTCATGTCAAACCTGCCATTACTTCTCCTGCTAATTTTATGTAACAGTGGAAATTCATTGTCTTTGGTTAATTGTTACAACATCTTCACAGGGAACAGCCTACCCCTCAGGAAGCTATGTTGTTGTTCATCCTGATTTGTTAAAGCATCTGTTGTCAAGAAATTGGTGCCATCCTGCCACAGCTTCAGGCTCTAGGTCTCTCACTATCTCTACTGCATCTGCTACTTACCCATTCTAGCTTGGAACCCATTCAAAGTCAACCCCCCCCCCAATGGAAACATTACTCTGAAGCACATGATAATGTTCATGTTTTGTTCTCTTCTTGTGAGTCCCGAATGTCTTTTAATGACACCTAGAATGGTGATTCCTTCCCAGCTTTCTGATTTACTTGGCCCTGAGCTATCAGAGGAATAATTATTGCCATGCTCTGAGGGCATGTTTATTTTTTAAAATTGTTGTGTATGTTTGCATAGACAGGAGTGCACATGTGTGTGTGTGGATATTGAGGCCAAAGGTCAACTTTTCATGTCATTCGTTAAAGACTAGTTTTTGTGACACCATCTCCTATTGGTGTAACCAAATACAGTGGATTTGAATCTTGGTACACGAAGAGCTAAAATAAACACAGCCAAGACATGAGATAATAGAGAAAGATTTGTTACCTACAGCAGGCAAGGTGATTCATTTCCAAAGTGGTGCTCTTCCCAAACAAATAAACATGAGGATTTTACTCAGGGGGGACTACATTTATTCATAGAGTCTTGAGCTGATTTCTTCCTAGGCACACTCATTTTAGGGGTGCATTCCTGAGCATACTGATTGCAACATAAAGTTGCAGCTAAAAACAAAGGAAAGGATGTTTTGAAGGTAGAATTAGTACAAGAATCTGTCCCTGAAGTTCCCCACTTTGTTTAGTCATGAACACTAGTTGGCCAGTGAACCCCAGGGATCCTCCTGTCTCTGCCTCCCCAGGGTTGGAATAAAAGTGCTTGTCACTCATGTCTTTGTCCCATGGGTTCTGGAGACTTTACTCAGGGCTCCATGCTTGCATGTCGAGCAGCTAGAAGCTTTACAGAATGTTCTGAAATAGTGACCTATCTGTCAAAATTGTCCTTGGGATGCAGTATGGATGTTATGTTAGAAGGCAGGAACACATAAATTTTATTGAACATCTCTTGGATGAACAAAATTATGGTTAAGGAAAAAAGAGATTTTGGACAGAATCTTTGTTTTTCCTTTCAAGCTGTTATTCTTATAAGTCTTATATTAAGTAATCCATGCTGTAATATCACCATCACTGAGACTTTGTTGTCCCATTCAGAGAGCACAGGCTGCAAAGATTTAGTAGAATCCTAGGGTCCTAGGTTTTCTGGAACAGTAAATTGTAGAGGAATTTTAATCCTGCAGCATGGCTGCTCTGGCAAGGGATTAGATCCTAAGACCTTCTAGGTCTATGTGATTAGACTGGAATTCAGACTCACCACACACCTTTAATCCCTTTGGCTGGAATACAAACATGCCCTTAGTACATACTTTTGATCCCAGACAATGAAAGTAAGGTTAGTTTATAGAAGGAAGCACTCATTTTTGAAAGTGATGTCTAGTTGAGGGGCAGACAAAGTGATGAATTAGAGAAGTATTTGACAGAATGAGTCAGAGATAGAATACCCCTAATTCACACAGGAACAGCACAGGAAAGAGAGGACTTAAGAGAGTGACACACACACACACAGAGAGAGAGAGAGAGAGAGAGAGAGAGAGAGAGAGAGAGAGAGAACGAGAACAGAGAGGGGGAGGGATCAGGAGAAGTTTTATTGGGATAGTTTTGCAAGCCAGACACAGGTGAAACCAGAAGCCAGAGAATGAGGAGCTGGAAGATAAGAACAGATTACTAGAGTTGGTTTGAGGTCAAGCAGAACAATTCAGTCAGAAGTAGAGACATGCCACTTTGAATCAGTCAGCTTGGACAGGAGTTTGGGCCAGAACAGCTGAGTCAATTACATCTGTTAAATAAAAGTTACTTTTACAGTAAGTAGGTACTAGTTTCAACTTAGAATTAGTCTCTCACAGAGGGAGTAGGTTAATCTTGGCACTGGGTTTTTCTTTATAGCTGTGAAAGTCTTAGAGGATAAAAGACTGTTTTTCTTATATTTAAAATTCAGCCTTTTAATGTGGCCACCTTCACCAGTTCTTCTACTAGAATGTCTAGACAACTGTGTAACTTCTTCACAGCAGTGGCTATTCCGCTGTGTGCTTCCAGTGCCAAGCGTTGTAGCTCAACCTCTGCAAACTTAACTTTCTCCTTCGCAGCTTCCTCCGTGCTCCTGTCTTAAAAGAAGGCTGTGGCCATAGATATTTTTTTTCCAGACCATGGGAACCTTCTCCACATGACCTGTAAAACTGTTATTGTCCTGTTCATGTGTCCACTGTGGTGGTATTTTTAATCCCTCTCCCCCCAGAACTTTGTATTTACAGCATTAACTGTTTGTCATAGTGATCTTGGCTCTCAGCCTGTCCTGGCTTTCAGCAGGCCTTCCTCCCATCCCTAGTTTTTGATTCAAAGTGGGAGACATTGACTTAATTTCTCTTAAACAGTTGGATACCATTGTAAGGTTATTAATTGGCCTAGTTTCAACACTGCTGTGTGTGAAGGGCAGGGGAGCAGCCAGATTGATTAAGTTGCTGTTTTATGTGGTGTGAGTCATGCTGCTTAACACGTCAGGATAGTAGCACCAGAGATCAGTGATCTCAGATCTCCACAGCAGGGGTAATAATAAAGACTTGACATATTGTGTAAACTACCAAAACATGACACCAGGACCATAAGTGAATGCATGCTACTGGCAAAATGACAGGGATGGAGCTGCTTGGTGCAGGTCACCATAGACCATTCAGCATCATCCCAGTGTAAGAATGGCATGAGAGAATGTGAATGAATGTGTAGCTTATCAATCATTACCCCTTTATTTGTTTTGTGCTCCTCACTATCCATGGAGTCTGGAATCTTTGTTGACTGCTGTTACCAAGTCACAAGAACTGACTGACACAGCTGGGCCTTTGAGAGATAGCTGTTGAATAATCAAGACTGATCCTGGAATTATTGCTAGTTCTAAAGATTTCTGAGTTTATTCTGAAAAATCTCCGAAAATTCAATTTTAGGTAAATGGTCCCTGGAATCTATATTAATATTCTGGGTCTTAACGATTTCCAATTCCTGACAGAACCGCAGTCTCAGAGTTGGAAGAGCCTTATGGGTTTGTGTAGTCAGCTTGCCTTACTACTCTGAGTGCTAGAGCTTTAATGAGGTCCTTACCAGTTCTCTTTTATCCAGGGATTTAAGATGAGGAAGGTAATTCCTCCAGAAGCTTACTAAGTGGTTGGAGCTTAATTCCAGTACGCATATACATGTTATATTTCCTGTAAATCTTTTGGCAGCAGGGATGAGAAATCTTTCTCCATTAGCTAAAATGAAAGCTGCAGGCTCCGCAGGTCATTTGGTCTGGTCAATCAACGTTATCAGTCCTCATTTGGGCTTTTCAGACTAGTGACGGTTATGAGCTAAACACACACACACACATTATAAAAGCATCTCCTTAACTAAAAATTATAATATGCATAAAGGATCAAAGGAAGCCATACTAAAATTTAAATTTCTAGTAGCATCTATTAAAGCACCTTACTATAATATCTAAGCTAATCATTGGTAGCCAGGCAGTGTATGGAGGATCCATTGTTTTTTGATTTCTCTGTCTTTATGCCAACTTTGAGAAAGAGCTCTCTTCCCCATTTTAAAACATAGAAATTAAACACGTAATATGTGATATGATGGTGCAAGGGAGTAGGAGGCAGGGTAGAAGTCAGTGTGTCTCACTTGGGGTCTTTGCTTTATCCAAGCCATCCTTCACTGAGTCTGCCTCTGTGTGAGTTATTTTCTAGGCATGTGAGAATACCTTTCTGTGGTTTTAGTCCATAGGCAAATGTGTACAGACCATTTGGCAGTTTGTATTTAAGAGCCACTGAGCTAACCTGACTAAGTAGGACTGACCTCAGGAACTTAGAACAGCTGTAGCATATCTAATTAAAAACATGTATTGCCTCAAATTCTTAAGTTTTTACTTTGGATTTTTGACTTTCAGATTTAAGATGTTCAACCAGTAAGGTGTATATAAATATTTCACAGCCCACAAGGCTTTGAAATATAAAACATGCTTGTTCCTAAGCATTTCAGATGGGAGATGGTCAGCTTATCAACTGTACCTGAATGGGTTTTTTTGGAGGGGGAACTTATTTGTTGTTGATCAGAGCTTATAATATTTACTGAACAAAACCCAGTTATTCTAAAAGTTGAACATCATAACTTTCAAATATCAGACCTAAAATAGTCAAATTATAGTAAGCTACTGGAGTTCAAATCGAACAATTACTGTTAATTTGTAAAAGAAAAAAATCACTTTTATTAGCAGTAATTTTTTTTTTCCAAACAAGAGAAGCACATTTTCTTCCAGATGGTGGTGCTCAAAGAACACTATTTTGGATTTTAGATTTAGGTTCATAGCAGTACTAGTCCACACTGCATGACTTGCACATTTAAAAATCATGTCCCAAGTTTGTCAGTGTGTGTGGGGGTTGGGGAGGGGGGGGAAGGGGCAGAGACAGAGACAAAGGAGGGTGAGAGGGAGTATTACATGTCTATTTGAAACACAAAATCATCTGGAAATTGCAATGAAATGTCTTTAAAAATTGGAGATTCCTTAATCTCTCATTGCACATGTTCCATACTTTTGTTTTATTGATGAAAGAGGCATTAATGATAGTTATTTTTCTTTGCTAAATTATTGTGTTTCTGTTACATCATCATAATTCAATGCAAAGCAAACCATGCTTGCTGTCTTTTTAGCAGTGTTCTAATTACTAAACAAAAGCCCTGAGTGGTAGCATAAGAGAGGCTCTATGCTGGCACACAATGGGCAGAAGCGCAAGGCCCGTGAGGAGCTCCAGGCTAGCCACACAGCAAACCTGAGGCCAAAAAGAAAAAAGAAAAGCCGAAAGCACACTAACAAAAACCATGTATATGTGAAACTCTTGAAAAGGAAGAGAGTTTTGTTTTTGCTGGTGCTGGGAATTAAAACCTGCATGTGCTTAAGAATGATTTAGCCCCATCTCTAGTCTTAGAATAAAAGTCATATGTGAAACAATTTTCAACTGATATTTTGGTATACCTTTCAGTTATGGCTGAGTACAATTGAAAAAAAAATAAGTTATTAGTTAATCTCAAAATTCAGTGTTTACTCTTAAAATGGCGTCCTGCTGTTTGAATTTCACATACCTTCCTAGAATGTCTTATTACGTTCTATTTACAGTGGGAAGTTGGGAACACCATGGCTTGAGGATAGACAACATGACTCTTACGTGAAAGAACTTGGCAGGCATAGAGTATTCAAGACTACCATTTTAAAAGGTCCCATAATCTTTGTTCTACTAAGTGACAGATTTCAACTATAATGTAAATAGAAATAAAATTAATAAATAGTATTTTGAATTGAATGCTGCACTGGGTAATTTTTTTCTCAACTTTATACAAATTAAATTCTCCTGGGAAGAGGGAATCTCCACTGAACAATTGCCTTTATCAAACTGGTCATTGAACATGATTATGGGGTATTTTCTTGAGTAATGATTGATGTGGGAAGGTATAGCCCACTGTAGGCAATCTCTCTCTCTCTCTCTCTCTCTCTCTCTCTCTCTCTCTCTCTCTCTCTCTCACACACACACACACACACACACACACACACACACACATGGTCACTTGGTCCTGAGTTGTGCAAGAAACCAGGCTATGCAAGTCTTGAGGAACAGCACTCTTTCATGTTCTTCAGTTTAGTTCCTGTGTCCAGGTTTCAGCTTGAGTTTCTTCCTTGGTTCCCTCAGTGATGGGCTGTGACCTGGAGATGTTAAATGAACAACACCCTATCCTCCATGCATTGCTTTTGGTCATCATGTTTATCACAACGGCAGAAATCAAACTGAGACAAGTGCTGTCTACTTATTATTTTTAGAATAAGCGTGTCCTGGCAGTTGTGACTATCGAGAAAATGCTGGAGAGGCTGAAAAAGTCCAGTGAACTCTTGGAGCTCATTCTTAAAGGGCTGAATGAGTACTTGGAAAAGAAGCGCCTCTTCTTCCCCAGGTTCTTCTTCTTGTCGAATGATGAGCTCCTTGAGATACTATCTGAGACTAAGGATCCCACTCGGTAAGTAACGTCCATATCCAGATGCTCGATTGCATTTATCTGTTCAAATTTAATATTTTGGAATAAGATAGAACATAAATAATAATGGACAGCTAGCTATGTTTATGTAAACTCTCTACAAGAATATTCTAAGATTATTTGCAATTATAGGTTATCAGTTTCTGGGTATATATTTCTGAATAGCATGAACCTAGGAGTGGAATTTTTATTTTATTGCTTATATTTTTAAGATTTTGAGGGCACATCTCTCCTCACCATTGATGTTTTCATCCATATTCAAAATACATCAATAAAAGCCAGGCATTGTGGTGCTTTATGGCTTGCTGTAGTCTCAGAGGTGGGCCATTCTGAAATATATCACAAATAGGGATGAAATTGATAGCTAGCATTTTTAGGTGGGTGTTATTTTTGTAACAAGCACATGCTGACAGGTGTAGCTATTGGAAGAATGCTGGAGATGCTGAAGGTTGGCTTTAGTGGCCTTTTTTGCTCGCTTTGCCCCATCTGCCTCCTTGCAGCTGTCCTGGAACTGGGGCAGCCTCCCCCTTCATGTACCATGGTTCTCTGCTTAGTGGCTCTTAACCTGTGGGTCATGACTCTTTTGGGTTATTTATATTTTAAAAGTTTTATATTTTTATCACTTAAGTACTTTACAAATTGTTTTGCAATGTACTATATATTAATATAATAATTAGATATTTAGATTTTGATTCATAGTAGTAGCAAAGTGACAGGTATGAAGTAACAAGGAAATCATTTTATTGTTGGGGTCACCACAACACCAAGAACTGTATTAAAGGGTAGCAGCATTAGGAAGGTTAAGAACCACTGGCTTAACACATTCCTTCAGTGTCCATTGACCTCTTCATCTGTCTCCTGGAAGTCCTGGAGTCGACATCTGTCACTCAGGGAGGCCACTCACATCCACTCAACTGAAAATGGCACACTTCCCACAGCCAGCCCTCTCTGGCCACTTCTCCCTGAGGCTTGTCTCTGTCTTGTTTTCCTTCTTCATATTTGCTGTCACACATATGGGCTCTGATAGGTGTGTATTGCTTCTCCTCCTTAGCAGAACAAGCTCCACAGCAGCAAAGGATTTCGCTAGGTTTTGTTGTTGCTTTAAAATTGCACATTCCTCAATCCTTAGGAAAAGATCTGACCTAAAACAGGCAATGAATAAATATCTTATTGAACAAATTAGTTTATTGTATATCTTATACCCACACAGAAAAAGTCAGGAGTCCAGACAGATAAGTTCAGGCTCACATTTCCATCTGAGTTTTATTCACTACTTCTCTTTGCACATTTAAAGATGAGTGAAGCTGAAAATGTGCCCAAGTGAGGTGTTAGTCACAGTCTGTGTTACAGTGGCCAGAAAGATGGTGGGCATGCCAGACCTGTTGAATCACCAAGCTGTAAAGTACTTAGATACTAAAGCCTAGCCCGTGAGTTTCAACACTGTTGAAGATCCCACTTGAAGTGGCTGTGTGCATTGGAAGACTGGCTCACAGTGCTGGAAGATATGCTAGAGGGCTGTACCTAAATGGCTTGGTTCATTGTGCTCCTATTTAGCATCTCTCAGCTCATTGCACTGACAGCAAAGGCATGCCTACTACTTTGTACCCATTTATTAAATGTTAAATGAAGATTAGCATACAAAGAAACCTGACTTGTTAGGAACTATATTACTTTGATCAATTGTTTTTGTTTTTGTTTTTGTTTTTCAACAGAGTGCAGCCTCACCTCAAGAAATGCTTTGAAGGAATTGCGAAGGTTGAATTTACAGAAACTTTGGATATCACACACATGAAGAGTAGTGAAGAAGAAGTTGTGGAGCTCGTAGATACCATTTCAACAGCCAAAGCCAGGGGCCAGGTGGAGAAGTGGTTGGTTGAGTTAGAGAGGATTATGATTAAGTCCATTCACAAGGTAATTGGTTATATCTATTACTTTTAAGAAAAAATGATGGATTATTAATGTTGCTACAAATGTCATTGATAAGTATACTAATAATTCGGTAGTAATTTATAAGGCATAAATTACTGTTCAAAGTCTAATTGATAATGAATGTATTAGTTCCTTCTTGCTGTGACAAAATGTTTGACAAAGGCAGTTTAAAGGCTTTGCTTTGGGCTCGCAGTTTAAAGGGACACAGTCTGTCACAACATGGAAGACACAGAGGTGAATGCTGGTACTCAGCTCATTTTCTAATTTTTATTTATGATTTACTTATGATAACCTATTGTGTGGGACAATGCTTCCCACATTCAGGGTAGGTCTTCCCTCCTTAGTTAGACCTATCTGGAAACACTGACAGACATGAGCAGAGGATTCTAAATTGAGTCAAACACATTTAGTTATTAGCAATAACCATTGTAGATACCTTAGAGGAAATGAGCAGATCTGAGGTGGTTATTTTGCAATGAATCATTTAAGGTAGAACAAAATGCCATCTCTGCCAGTGGCACTCAGGCTATAGCAGCGTGCCTGCCTGATTGTGTGCAGCTGCATGTAGATGCTTTCATCACGACAAGACATGCTGTTGCTTATGTAATTTGTTTTAGTCCTGCCTTGGAAGCATCTTTGTGTAGTTCATACACTTGGTACATGTGAATCTTAATGCTGTGTGTGTATGTGGGATACCCACCAGGACAACAGAAAATCATACATACTTTCCCCAGTCTATAACAGCCTCACGTTTTCCACATCTCACAAAGCACATTATAACAATCATTGATAATTATTTTTTTTTGTGATATGCCAATAAGTAGAAAATGAGTACTTAAATTCATTTTACTATTGTATTGGCTTATTAAACAAGTTTATTAAACAATAAAAACTATAAATGATCAGGGAGCATGAAGGGAGTGTAACTAAATAATGTCAACATTTTTTTTTTTTCATTTCCTCCCATACACTATTAGAGAAGTTAATTCAAACTCAGATGTTTCATGTCACTGTGTGGTAGAATGTTATAATAATTCTAAACCATTCTTTTAGTAAATGTATGCAAGTTTGTTGCAGGCTATATGATCACACTGTGAACCTTGAGATGTGTTATTTACTGGAAAAAGCTGTTTTTAGTTGTGTTATAGCTCAGCCTTAACACAAACCTTTAATCCAGGAGCTTTCTGCTTGAATATTGTAAACAGGATTAAATAAAGTCATCTAAAGTAGGTCAAGAGGCAGAGCAAGCAACCAGCTGACAGGAAGTGAACGTAGGATTATTAAAACAAAAAAAAAACAGGGAGTAAGAAGGAGTCAGGAGGAGGGATAGACTCATAGGAAGTAGAAGAGACGAACATTCAGTTTGAAGGTTTTGGTTTTTTGTTTTGTTTTGTTTAGATTGTTCGGGAGAGGAGCATTTGTGTTGTGACTCAGGAGCACAGCTGAGGAGGAAGGTCAGCTGTGCTTTCTCTGCCTCTCTGAGCTGGCAGGCTTTCACCCCAGCATCTGACTCCTGAGTCTTCATTGGTTAAATGAACAATTGAAATTTTTGTTTAAAATAATAACACAAAATCATTTAGACTTAGACCAGTCTCACTTCATCCTTTTTCTGAGTTACAGTTTAGTGAATGCTCCTTTGGATATGACTGGCTTCACTGATTGAGTCATTTATTTTTTTCTGATAAGTTCTAATACAGGTGACCAACAGGCCAGAGAAGATGAGTTTTACTTGGAAAGTATTGGTTATATATATAATCATTATAGATATGTAGATAGATAGATAGATAGATAGATAGATAGATAGATATACACACACAGATACATTATATGGCTTTAATGAGCTTAGTAGCTGCTACCTTGAGTACTGTTGAAAATTAGTATAACTGTGTTTCTCTTCTCTCTGGGTATACAAGAGATTGTGTGGAGAGCTGATTTAACTGAACAAAAATCATATGCTACAAATTTGATAGCTGTCATTTTGAAATTACTTGAATTTATACTTTGTACCAAAATTGTACATACTTAACCAACACAAATGTATCTATGATATCTTAGGCTAAAACTGGTCATATAATTTGATAAATGCAGTTTATACAAATTGATAATGCTTGGCAAAATAATATGTAATATGCCTGCTCATATGAATTAAATTGTATGTGAGGATTTTAATCATATGCTTTATGTGAATCTATCAACTGGATAAGCATGTTGTGAAAAGTTAAGTAGTATGAGTTGATTTAGTTTAAGAGTTTAGCTCTCCAATGGGATGCTTGCTCTAGAATGTTCATTTTTACCTTTTTTTAATTAGGTGATTGGAGATGCAATTGCTGCCTATACAAAAAATGCACGAATTAGTTGGGTAAGAGATTGGCCTGGACAGACTGTTCTCTGTGTATCTCAAACCTTTTGGACGGTAGAAGTCCAAACCGCTATACCTGCAGGGCAAGAGGTAAGCTTTTATTACTCACATTTTTCAGAACTTAGAAAATAGTTATACCAAGAATACACTCGCTCTAAAGTATAAAATGAAGATGGTCCATCAAAATTATACTTTTTGATACAAGCCAAGATAAGGTTTTAAAAATAAAATAGAAAAAGATACATTATTATTCAAGATTTCTATCCAAACCATTTCTTTATTCACATCATGTCAGAGTTATGGGTGCCTGCTTCTCAGTCCTGTTGTTTACACATTGTTATCCTTTACAGATAGACTGGTTATAGAACCAGGAAAGTTATGATGCTTAGAAACATCAGGATATGGAAAAACAGAATCCTCTTTTGTGACCCGAGTAAAACTACCCTGTACAGAAAAAGCATCAGTTCACTTATTTTGACTCTTTTTTATTTTTTTTAATGTACTGATTTTGAATAAATGAACATTTTGAGTTCTGCTTAATACCAAGTATTCAAACATATTTGCGTGTATGGGTTTAACAGTATTATTTGGATGGTTGCTATTAAATTAAAAAACAAAACAGTGCATTACCCTCTGTGTGATGCTCCTTTTTGAGTGAAGGAATATTTAGCATTTCTCCATTCGTCACAGATACTCTGAGTGTCCACATCATCCAAAATTTTGTGTTGGATACTGACTCACCTAGGAAACAGCTGGAATAAAACATTTTTGAGTTCCCATGTAAATTCACTATACAAGTTTTATTTGTCTCTGAGCCTTGAAGAATGTCTGAGAAAGCTAAAGAAAGCCTCTGTGGTATGTTTTAGTTTGTATACACTACTTTAGAATTTGAGACATGCTGCAAGTTAGAAATCACATCTTTTTAAAGAAACTTTAAAGAACCATGTTATCATTTATCTTTCCCTACCAATACTGTAATAATGTCTGTATCAGAGCTCTTCCTGTGTCTTGTAAATTTAAGTGGTCAGACATTTTTTTTTTAACCTATCAAGTCCAGTTCATATTACCTGACTACTGAGAGTGAGGCTTGCTCTGGAGCGTTGAGGAAGATGACTCTCTCTCTCCAAGCAGCAATCAAATGCCAATAGCTTCCCAGCTAGGGGATGACTCTGTGGCTACTTCCATTTATCCATGCAGAGATTTTGTGTGCCCACTCTTCCATATAGATCTGTGAGCCGTGTGTGTGTGTGTGTCTGTGTGTGTGTGTGTGTGTCTGTATGTGTGTACATGCAATATAGACATCCTGTTTAGGGTTGAACACTCTATAGTCTCTTATTCTGCACATGCTGACCAGTTGTGGGCTCTGTGTCAACTGCCATCTACCACAAGAAGAAGCTACTCTGATGTAGGCTGAGAAATGCACTGATCTATGGGTATAGCAATAAGTCATTAGAAGTCATTTTATTTCTCTGTCCATTTAGCAGAATAACAGTAGTAGATTTTTTCCCTAGGGCCTATGACCTGCCTAGTCACATGCCACGGCTTCATTAACAGTTTAGGGGTTCTATTTCATGGGCAGGCCTTAATCAAGAAGACACTCTTTTTATACTTGAAGAAGGAGTTCAAGTGAGTCAACTTGTAATTGACCAATGAATCAACTGGAACCTAATAGTTACTGATCCTTAGTTTAAAGCAATGAGTTTTAAATATATTTTTGATGTGGAGTTTGACATGACTTTAAGGTACTGTTGAAAACTAAGTTAGTGTTGGCATTTGAGAAGGCTTCTTGTTCTCCTTAGGCAAGCAGATTCCAATGGGGAAAGACTGAGTTGCACATGTGTAAGTCACTCCACCTCATCAATATGTCACTTAATTTTCCACAGGAGGGAGAAAGTGGTAATAGGTCAAGTGTTTTCAGGTACCAGAATACCAGGGCATAAAGTTCCTGTGACAGCAGTAAGCATGCGGGGTCCCCGGATGTCTCTACCATGTTCATTTAATATTCTCTGTGCTGATTATTTTCTCCTAACAAATGAGTGGTTCACATTTGAAACTGATGATTTGATTGAGTGGCCGAAGACTCTGTGAACACCTAGAATTTCCTGAAGCTTAAAACTGTGACCACTTACTACGCTGATACACGCAGAGAGCATGCTCACCTCAGAATCTGTGTTTTCATTTCCCTATTCCATAAGTGCTGGCTGTGAAATGAGACTGTGGGAGATGTCACAGGGCCTATTAAATAAGTGGAAGAAATGTCAGGATATTGAAAGTATGAATGTGATTTTGAGTTAGTTTATTGGGCCAGGAAGGTAGAAGGGTCTAGGCATGACAAGAATAATCAATTCCAGGTAACACACTATGGTAGCTACCTTTAGCTTCACTGGCTCATGATAAGAATGCTGACAAGAAATAAAATGTGCTGAAAACATTATCATATCATTTTTTCTAGTCTAGTTAGTTAAATTGTCATTGATGCGTACATCATCATTCCAAAAGAGCACAGCTTTTGGTAATTTAGAGCCAAATTTCAGTTCTAACATTACTGTTCTATCACAGGAAAATGCAGGTAAACTCCTAAGGGCATGTAATTAGTATGTGCATCTAATATGTCAAAATGCTATTTTTTTACTTGTGTCGTGATAGAATGTGAGATTGGTGGGAAGACTGAAAGGCGCTGAACTATACTGATGAGAGGACAAGGATGCACCTTATGTGACTCTAGGATCCCAACTGTCTTTACTAGGGTGGCTTCTAAATACACTAAGTTCACTAATTGGCTGCAAGTGTTTAAACACTTAATGTCGCTAAGCATGGATGGAACAGAAGTTAATTTTTCATTACTTAAGAAGCAAATTAGTAGAAAATCATTCATGTAAATAATAGAAATGAAATGGTGTTTAAGCCCCTAAGGTCCCGAATAAAGAGCTTTCCCAAAAGTAAAAATTAAAGAGATAAAATCTTCCAGGAAGAAGTGTCTTGTCCCAGCTTGGTTCTCTAAACTTCACATCCTCAGAAGCTGCTATTTATTTATTTATTTTGGTTTTATTGCCGCCTCTTAACAACAGACCTGAAATAAACTCTTTGGCATACAGCACATATTAAAAAGTGTGAGAATGGAGAAACTGGCCACCAGTCTTAAACACAATACTTCTCACTGATTGTAATTTACTTTCATCTTAAATCCTCTTCCAGTTGTAAATTTTCTTATCTACTGGAAGACAGACTCCAAAGCAAGACTCCTTCCTAGAACTTGCCTTAGTTCAAGATAAACCAAGTCCAAGTCCAAGATTTAGACAGCCCTATCTGGTTTTGGACTCTGGTGAGGGCCTTCTGGTTATATCACAATATGGCGGATGGCACCAAGGCTGGACAGTACACAAGAGAAAGACATATACTATGAGAGAAACAACAGAGACTGACATGAGGGCAGGTTACCTTTAAGTAACAGTCAGAGTTAATATTCCATCACTGTGACAAAACTCCTGAGACAACTAGCTTAGAGGAAGATAGAATGATTTTGGCTTTTGGGGAAAAAAGAAAGGAAGGAATACAGACAGAAAAACAGAAAGAAAGGGAAAACAAAGAAAGAGAGATGGGGAAGGAAGAAAAGAGAAAGAAAAGGGAAGAGGCAGACTAGATTGGGTCCATTGTGCCTTTAAGGATACATGCCATCCATCCACTCCTTTCAGGAAGCCCCGCATCGTGAAGTTTCTGTCACCTCCCAACAATACCATCACCAACAACCAACCTCTTTAGAGGACACTTCATAGCCAAAGCAGAGTATAATTCATTCTCATGAGAATGAGTCTAGCTCCATGAGACTCACTTAATGCCCGCCCCACACCTGAGGGTGATATTCACGACCTGGTGACAGTCCACCAGGTCCTGTCCCTTACAGCTTCTACAAGTTCAGTACTGCCACACTGGAGATCAAGCCTCTGGCACATGAACTATTAAGGGACACATGAAAATCATATTTAAACAATAATGGTACTAGTATTTCAAACCTCATATAGCAATCTTATGGGAAAAATGCTTTGAGGACCCATGAGAGCATAGGAAAAAAGAGGTGGCCTGAGTGTTTCAGGGTTTGATCCCTTCCTAGTACCACTTTCCATGCTGCCTCTCCTCTCTACAAGTCTCTATTGAGAGGATAACGTCTTCACAACCTCACAATTGACCAAGTCTAGGGAAAAAAAACACTTGGTTGAGTCCTTGGGGAGAGCTATGGTTGGCTCTGAATGGGTCTCTTCCCTTCCTTCATGTCTCATGATTTGGGGCAGTAAGATTGATAGCTCCAACATAACCACAGAGAATAGAAAGGAGTAGAAAAGGAAGAAGCTGACATGAACCATGTTTGCCTACTGTGTCTGCCACATGAGTTTGTTTACTTAAAACTGTGTAGTGGGGAAAATAGATTATTTTTAAATTACATAGAAATCATGCAAAGGATATCTCATATATATGAGAACACACATATTAATAAATATAGTAGTTCAAAATGTTTTTGTTCACAATGATTCTGATCATATTGGGAAATTATACCTTATTTTCCTTAGGCCCTTAAAGAGTACTTACGAAAATGTAACCATCAAATTGAAGATATTGTCACATTGGTCCGTGGCAAATTGTCCAAGCAGAACCGTGTAACTCTGGGAGCCCTTGTGGTACTGGATGTTCATGCTCGAGATGTCCTTGCCACCCTTGTAAATAAAAAAATCAGCGATGACACTGACTTTGAATGGTTAAGTCAGCTTAGATACTACTGGCAAGTAAGTAGTCTCACACAGCAACGTCAGCTCATAGCTTCTTAAATCCTACTCGTTTGTTCAGCTGTGTAGTAGCATTAAAAGGGAATTTTTTGTTGATGAATTCTTATATATGATTTTCCAGATTGAAAATTAAGGGAGCCAATAGTTATATCCATAATCATCAGTATCTATATTTACATAACTCTATTTGTATCCAAATGTATCATCATATATTATCATACATGTACATGTGAAGGTACCAAAAGGAACAGAAATTAGCTCCTTTTCAATGTATTATTATGTTTGTTATTTGTAAAATGTTGGAGTTAGTTAGCTTAAAATGTGTTTTTAGATTCCTGATGTACTTAAGTAAGGTATAAGTCAGTTTTCTTGTCTGGTTTAGTCATTAAAGAAACCAGAAACATGGTCCATAAAGAAAAAACTTTTCAGGCTGTCTGGGTGGATAATGATGCTAATCTTGGCTGGAAGGAAATGGGGGTGGGGGGAGGGAAAGTTACAGCAGCCTGCTGAGTGTGGGAGAGTTGGGGCTCAGCAGCTCTCAGGAGTGCCTATAAGTCTTAGGAGGTATGTGAAGGAGGAGACAGGTATGGACCAGACCCTTGTAGGCCTTCTCAGAGCCATGATACTTGGTGGTAGGATCCTTGGTGATGGGATCCTTGTTTCAGAAGCCAGATCCTTCTTTTTTAGATTATAGACAAGGTGCTTATCTCTGTAAGCAATGAGCTCCACAGCTAAAACTTTTTGATAAAGCTGTCGTGGTTTGAATGAAAAAGCCCCCCAGGAGCTCACAAGGAGTAGCGATATAAGGAGGTGTTGTCTTGTCAGAGGACATGTGTCACTGGGGATGGGCTTTGAGGTCTCAGATGCCAGGCCTAGGGTTGCTTCTTTTCCTGCTGCCTGCTGGTTCAGATGTAGAACTCTCCACTATCACTCCAGTACATGTCTGCTTGTGTGCTTCCTGCCATGACAATAATGGACTAAATCTCTGAACTGTAAGCCAGCGCCAGTTCAATGTTTTCCTTTATAAGAGTTGCTATGGTCATTCAGGCCTTCACAGCAATAAAACCCTAACTAAGGTAATGGCAGAAAGTCATTGACTTCCATTATTCATTCAGAAAACTAGCTATTGAATTCCTCTAGTCAGTGAAGTGATGCCCGAGAGGATAGTCTAAACAGGTCTGCATTGTGCTTATTCCTTATTAAAGAACTTGTGATTTCCCATTGTTTGAAATTTTGCTTCCTAATTCCATTTTTTTTTTTTTTCTTATCGATCCTAGGAAAATCATTTAGAAACAAAGATGATCAATGCTGGTTTGCAATACGGCTATGAATACCTGGGAAATTCCCCTAGACTAGTCATAACCCCACTCACAGACCGCTGCTACAGGTAAACCCTGCCAGTCAAAGACAGGGGAGCAATAACTTATACACACACACACACACACACACACACACACACACACACACGACCAATGATTGAGTTAAAGTTAATTATTTTTACCTTGCAGTCTATGAATTTATCCTGTGTTCTTTTCCCAGTCCCTTAAGTCTCCTCTCAGATTTCATTTTCTCATTCTCTGCTGCTTTCCTGTTTTCATCTCTGGGGATCAGGGTGTTCTTAGCCATGGCAGTGGTTAGCACTTTCTGTCGCCCCTCCCACCTTTTCCTTCTTTTTCCTTCCAATTCTCTGTCTTCCTTTTGGATCATTTGAGTTATACTATTTTTCTTCTTCCTATGAAGAGCTGAATTTCCTAAAGTTCTGGTCCATGATTTCCAGACTGTTTACTTTAGGCTTTAACTACCCATGTCCTAAAGAACCATGTCTGGAGCTCTCTCTTATAGTCCTTAACAGTGCACATACCTGGTGGGTATCTCCTTTGAGAGATCACATTTACATTTTATTCCCAGTGGAAATTAACCATTTTATGCATTAAGTTAGCCTTGTTTCAGAAGATTGATATAAACATACAATATATTTTGATTCTATTCATTCCTATTCTTCATCTCTTCCTAGACTTACCCCTCCCTGCCTCATTCTAAACTACCCAACTTTGTGTTCTCTTATTTATTTCTTTACTCTATTGATCCCAATTAGTGCTGCCCATTTACTCTTGGATGTACTGACATCCCCTCCTGGAACAAGTTTGATCTACCAGGGCTAATATCTTTAAAAATCTAAACAAACAAGCATAAACAAAAAACAACAAAAAGGAGCTCTCCCTCTCTTAATAGCTACCGATTACCAATAGCTCCTCATCTAGAGGTGTGGCTCCATGCCACCTCCCCTCTCCATGCTGAGATTTTACTTGATGTGAGCTTGCACAGGTCTTATGCATGCTGTCATAATCACTGTTAGTTCATATATGCAACTTCCCTATTGCATTCCCTGTTACACCTTGGGTCTTCCTCTGTCTTATTGCTCATCACAATGGGTTGAGGCATGCTTGCTGTATTTTATATTATTTATTGGAGAGTTTCATGGAAAAGGACTATGTGCTATTTTTTTTCCATGTCTTCAATACCACCACATTCTCTGGCATAAAGGAGACATTAAATAAAGTATACCAAACTGCAGTTTTAAATTTTACTCTTAGAGAATACTCAGAATTGTGAATGCTTTTATTGAACATTATGACAAATCACATGTTTGATTACAAATTATGGTGACTTTCAGGTGAAGTGTTAATATCTGTAGACATGAGCTATAAACTCTGGTAGCACAGAGCAAAGATGGAATATATAAGCCTTTTCCATTTTTACATCAAAATGACTATGACTAGGAAACAATTTAACACACCATTTCATTATCTGGTAATAACCTTGGCAGAACATAGGATAAATAAAAACATGCTTTTGTTTTCAGTTTTATAAAACAAAAAGGACACAGATTGTGTCATGTTACTCAAACATTTTTCCACCAGTTGGGAAAGCTAGATTAGAAAACAATTGCAATAGTGTGTACTGAGTGAGATACTAGAGGGAAACATTCGGTGGCATAGGTGTGTAACCCAGATGGGAACTAAGTTTTCAGGAAAATCCCTCAAGAAGCAGTGTGATAAGGAGGGTCTGAGTGGAGATAATACATTACATGGTAAATGGATTTGATCATATGGAAAGGAAAAGGCTCTCTTGTACTTCACTAGCAAATTTAATCCACTTATATTTAATGTGATTAGCAAACTACTTGGACTCATTAAAATAATTGTACTGTATTTTTATATCCCCAGAGCCTTACTTTTGATCTTAATTCACTTATTTTAATAGTATTCACTATAATTAAATATTATTTTAATCATTCTTTTTATATCTGTTATGTTTTAAAAAGATTTTTTCTCCTGGTTATTGATATTCACTATAGTGTTAAGAGAAGTTATTTATTTATTTATGTTACATGGGATTTCTTTCTGTTCGTGTCTTTCTTCCATTCTGGAAAGTTCTCAGCCACTGCCATTTAAATTTTGGCTCTTCACCATTTTTCTCTTCTTTATTTTTTGTCCTTTATCTTTTCTTATATTTGCTTTCTAGTCTCTGGGCAATTCCCTCATATTTACCTCCTAACAAATAATTTTAACCCTTTATTGAGTTAAGTTTAGTTAAGTTTAAACTTAACAAGAGTGTAAGTTTATTGTAGAATTTCAAGCTGCCTCTTTTATAAAAATGGCCTCTGCCTCAGAGAGAGAGAGAAGAGAGGGAGAGAGAGAGAGAAGAGAGAGAGAGAGAGAGAAGAGAGAGAGAGAGAGAGAGAGAGAGAGAGAGAGAGAGAGAGAGATTGGTTAATTGATTGATTGATTCTGACCTCTAGGAACCAAAGAGAGCAGGACAGGATGCTGTGTATGTAGTGATACTCACTGCTGCTGTACTGTGGGTCTGACTCAATAGTGATCTTACTGTCCGGTTTTTACTGCGAGCATAATTTGGTAAAGGTGGCTTCCCCATGCTGCTTTTAATGATGTCAGTTGTGGACACAGCCACAGTTTCAGACCCATCTCTAAAGAGGGCTTTAGAGTTTTCTTTAGTTCAGAAAACAAACGAACAAAAAAGTTTTTTTTTCTTAGTTTTGGCTCATATGCAAATGAGAATGGAAATTTCACCCATCCTCTTCTTGAGGAGCAGTGCAGCGTGTTCCCCAGACTGCCATGAGTGGTGAGCTTCCTTTTCCTTTCTCTTTCTCTGGTTAGCCTCCTTGACTCTCTGGTGGGTGCTGGAGGAAATGTGCCATAGAGACAAGGCAGCATTTCAAGCTTCCATAATAGGTCTGAAGACGTAAATTTATCCCACTTCTCCTTCTTGCTCAATTCTAATGGTTTCATATCTGTGTTGCCAAAAGTATATTTGTGTTTATTTGTATTCAGCCAATAATATATATTTCTGCAGATTTGCACATAACCATGCCTCAACCATTGAGTCCCCCCACTGGTGACATCTTTTATTCTTTAAATGATGGCTGTGGATTTTAAAAATTATTTTCTTCCATGTAATATACTCTTCTAGTAAGGTTGGGTGTTCATAGTGTCAGCTGGGTTCTCCACACTGAACAGAAGTCAGGATTGAATTCCAAAAGTTCTAAATTTGTCATATATATAAATATGCACATGCATTCTATCTGCCTGCCTGACCATCCATCCATGCATCCATCTACACATCTGCCCATTTATCTACTCATCCATCCACCTACACATCCATCCATCCATCTTCTATCATCTATCTACTTTTAGAAGAAAAATTAATATCAAAGAAATGTGCTGTCAGATTTTCTGAGGTTAGCAGGGGGAAGAAATTATGAAAGAGGAGCTGACAGTTAGGATTCAATTTAACCTTTTCTTTTGTCTATGTGTTAATTATCCTGTTCATTTCTTTTACTCTAGGACCTTATTTGGAGCTCTTCACCTGCACCTTGGAGGAGCACCTGAGGGTCCAGCTGGCACTGGAAAGACAGAAACAACCAAGGATTTAGCAAAAGCTGTTGCCAAGCAGTGTGTCGTTTTCAACTGCTCCGATGGGCTGGATTATTTGGCTTTAGGAAAATTCTTTAAGGTTTGGATCAACTAACTCCTCATTTCTTTACAGTGGGGTAGCTGATCTATGATGGAAAAGGGTTACGAAGAGACACAACTAAATGCAAACAGAAGCTTTACTATGCCTTGTAAAGGTAAAAATTATAGTCTCTACAAAGTCCCAAACACAAGTGAGCTATGCCTCCTTCCAGTCCCTTCTATGGAGATCACTCTGTTTGACTACTCTTGATTAGGTCATAGACTTAGAAATGTTAGTTGGCTATTTGGGTATTCTGACCAGAAAGTAGTCTCTCTGGCCACAGAAGTCAGGTTGCATAAAGGGTTATTACAGCTCATTCTTTTTTAAAAAAAGTAAATAAAATTTGCTTTAAATGAGATCTTTAAATATAGGCAGATAAAAGTTTAAGAGCCACCCACTGGGTAAAGGCTGTGGTGTGGGATCTCAAAGATTTCTTTAACCTCTATGATGTATTATCAATAAGTTTCAGAGTTCATTAATTGACTATTTTAGACAATCTTAGGTTTTCTGCATTGGAAATGTATAACTCTTCTTTATTTTAATAGTGTGTATATGTGTCCATACATGTGTCTGTGTTTGTCAGTGTGCATGGACCTGTGTGCTGTATGCAAGAAGGTCAAGAGGTTGATACTAGAATCCTTCTTGTTTGCACTCCACTTTGTTTTGAGACAGGGTCGCTCACTGACTTAGAGCTTGCCAAACAGGCTAATCTGGCTAGCCAATGAATCCCAGGGAATTGCCTGGCTCTGCCTCCCCAGCACGGAGATCAGAAGCATGTATCACTAAGCCCAATTTTTGTATGTGTGTGGGTGCTGGGATTGTTTTCATGTTTGTGTGTCAAGCATTTTATCAACTGAGCCATCTCCCCAGACCCAAAAGCCCTGGCCTCTGGCTGACTCATACACCTTCCTGCCCACCATGTTTTATTTATCTAAGATCCTAGAGGTCTGTGAGACTGTGAAAAGGAGAATCAAGGTGAACTGTGCTTGTTTGGAAGCCACTTGAGCAGCTTGGTTCTAGAGGCTATAATTCCTTAAAATGTGAGGCAGGCCATTGAGCACAAAATTATCTGTTTGGGATGGCTGACCCTTTGCATTTACTTCCTTTTCCTTTTCGGCAGTTTTCCAAATATATTTTAACTATTCTGTATTATTTACTTTTAAATTTTTTCTTCAGCAAAAATGAACAATTTTCAAATATTAAACTAACAAAAATATATTATTTCTACCTAATACGGTGAACCGTTTTCCTAAGTGATATGCACTGGTCATTTTAAACAGTTTTATAATTGTTTAAGACTTTATTTGTGATTCTAAAACAGAGTAAGATTTTTTTTTGAAGCAAGTCAAACTAATAAGAAATAAAGTGATAGGAGACGTTGGAATGATATTTAATTTGTCTTCTATAGTGCCATATAAACTTGACACAATGACTAAGAAATAATTAGCAGTTAGAAGAGCATAGGTATGGTTTGAATAAATAGTACATTCCAATGTATTCAAAGCAATGCCTGCCTTGATTATCATAATATTCTTCATTCTTTGGTTTATTGATAGATTTCAATAGAACTAAATTTGCTTATTGCTAAGTACTAATTGATTGTGCAGATACATTTTTGGTGTGAAGTTCATGTTGAACAGCAGGAATACAAATAAAGGTATATTAAGAACCTCATAATCACCGGGCAGTGGTGGCGCATGCCTTTAATCCCAGCACTCGGGAGGCAGAGGCAGGTGGATTTCTGAGTTCGGGGCCAGCCTGGTCTACAGAGTGAGTTACAGGACTGCCAGGGCTACACAGAGAAACCCTGTCTTGAAAAACCAAAAAAAAAAAAAAAACCAAAAAAAAAACAAAAACAAAAAACAAAACACAAAAAAACCCTCATAATCATTCAAGCATTAGTTTTTTAAAGCATCATCACAATCTACATATTGGCATATATGAAGTCAAACAGCCTGTTCTCTGTGACAACTAAACCTTTTATTGTATTATTCATTGGAGATCAAAATAAGGGGTAGAGTGCTCTCAAAAGACTTACCAATCTTTGATATACATGGAGTCTAGCACTTATCTGGGAGACAATCCTTTCTTAGGGATTATAAATTGGGCTTTGATTATTAGTTGGCTACTCTGCTTACAAAGCAGTATCTCTGGCAATAGAAGTCATGTTGCATAGATGGTTATTACAACCCATTATTTTTAAAAAGCAAATAAAATCAATTTGTAAATAAAGAGTAAAGGCATGGAAGTTATAGATGTACCCCTAGATACCTAAAGACATACTCAGAGCAAAGGCAATAAGTTGGGAAGTTTTCCAGTTGATCAAACTCTTTATTTGCCTAGAATAATGAATGGGTAATGAAAAAAATGAGCTGTCTTTAAAGATAACAGTAAATAAGCAATTTCCTTGATGGGATATTAAATCCCTGAAAAGATCAGGTGGAATGCATCATTTCAATGTAATATTCAATCAGATAGAGTTGAAATTTTTTATTATTCTTTCCTCCCAGGGACTGTTATCTTGTGGAGCCTGGGCTTGCTTTGATGAGTTTAACAGAATTGATTTGGAAGTACTTTCTGTGGTTGCTCAACAAATCCTTACTATCCAGAGAGGTAATGAGCTTGTTTGTCTATGCAGCAAGTGAAAACAAAGGAAATGGGGGATGGGTAGCAAATGGAACAAGCTGAGGCACAGCTAAGTCATTGCATTTGTGGTTCCCACAGGCATTAATGCAGGTACTGAGCTCCTAGTGTTTGAAGGAACAGAACTAAAACTTGACCCCACGTGTGCTGTCTTTATAACAATGAACCCTGGGTATGCTGGGAGGTCAGAGCTGCCAGACAATCTGAAGGTATGGAGGCTGTAATCATAACATGTTTCTTTTTCATCATTTATGAATGCAAAGAGAATATGTGATCCTAGGATGGTGTTTTTAAAAATCTGCTTTTAGGCACACCATTTTGGGAAATTATTCTAGAAGATAATGTTTAAAGCTTCAAATACCTTTACAAAATAGAACAGGTACAACTCCAAAATTTTATAGTTTTACAATAGTTTGATTATCACAAATGAAAAAAAGACAGAAAAATACCCAATATCTTATTGTATTCTATCTTTTCAGTTTTATATGCATTTTAAAGGGCTCAAATCTGACAATTGTGTATGGGTGGTAGGTTTTTGTTTTGTTTTAAGTTAATTTAAAGCCAGGATGAACATTTTCCCGTCTTTGTAAACATGACCTGGACTGTAAGTCAGATTACTGAGCTGTCTTTTTGATGGACATTTAAATTGCTTTCAGTTCCTCCATTATAAATAGCACCACTAAAGACTGTTGTTACTGAAGGCCTCTCTCCATTGAAAGACATCCCTTAGCTGAATGGCCTTCAACACAGGGTGAAGCCATTGACTTGCCATATCGAGTCTCTCAGTTCCTGTTAATATATGACACTTTTTCTTTTAATTTATAAGGGATAAAGCACTGTCTTAGCTAAATAAAGTAAAACTTTCACATTAAAAAAGTAATTTTTCATTTATTAAGTAAAAAAATGTTGATTTCTTCTTATATTTGCCCTCTTTCTTATACACTTTCAGGGTGAATTGCATGTTTATGGATTGTGTATAAAGAACAATATTTGTTGGTGAATAGTACATTAATAATTATAGACCCAAGCCCAAGATTTCTGACTAAATCCTACAGGCCTTCTACTGGTCACATGTGTGCCGCAACAGCACCCCAGAATCATTCTAACTGCTACTGAATAGTTTTGTACTTCTAAACTATGCACTTTATGTGCTTATGTGATAAAGCACTTTGCTGTAGAGAAGGAAGGGATGATTTAAAAATGAGAAGTGAGGGTTGAAGAGATTGTTCAGTGGGTAAATGTTTCTGCCTTCAAGCCCAAGTACCTGAGACCAGGACCTGCATGGGAGAAGAGAGAACTGACTCCCTCAAGTTGAACTCTGACCTTCACACTCTGACCTCCACATGCGGGTTGTGTAACATGCATACTCTCCCCAATAAGTAAATATAGTACATTTTAAAAGAGGGAAGTAGTACATTCGTTATCTAAAAGACTCTGTGACATCTTGCAGTTTTGTTCTGGAAAGCTCTCTCTGTAGTCACTCTTTCCATTCTACACTTAGACTAGTCTTCTATTCAGTGGGGCCAACCTGAGCACATAAAGAGTTAGACTAGTCTGCTATTCAGTGGGGCCAACCTGAGCACATAAAGAGTTAGACTAGTCTGCTATTCTGTGGGGT
>JADRCH010000006.1:1701449-1712916 GCA_019843965.1 Rhynchomys soricoides | reverse complement strand
CAACCTGAGCACATAAAGAGTTAGACTAGTCTGCTATTCTGTGGGGTCAACCTGAGCACATAAAGAGTTAGACTAGTCTGCTATTCAGTGGGACCAACCTGAGCACATAAAGAGTCACAAAAACAGAAGACAAAATTCTGTGAGTAGCTGGTCATAAAAAGCTGGAAGATATGATTAGTTGAATCTACTAATGCCTTGTGTAGACTGTCCCACACCGTGTGTGTGTGTGTGTGTGTGTGTGTGTGTGTGTGTGTGTGTGTGTGTATGTGTGTGTGTAGTAATAGACAGATATTTGCCCTGCAGTTCCTGGGGTGTTGGGTGTTCTTTCCACATTAAGCTAAAGCTCCTGTGAAGCTCCCCTGGCCTTTCTGTTGCTACCGTTCCCTCCTTGTGGCTGGAGTTGCTTTAGAAACCTGTTTGCAAGTATACATGGAAATTCCTAGCTGGGTGTGGTGGCTCCAGTTTTTGGGAGCAGTGACAGGAGGACCAAGAATCCAAGATCATCCTTGGCTACAAACTGGCAGGGACAAGAAACAAAAGTAATTCTAACAAAAGGAAATGAACTTTGAATTCCTTAAAGGAAAAGGAAAAGGAAGGAAGGAAGCAAGCATTGGTTCCAGAAATTGTTACCATCCTCTCTATTATTCCTGAACCCTCTCCACCCACACCTAACCCTCCATCATGTCTGCTCTTTTGGTTTCTGTTGACTCTGCACTGTCCCATTGGCATGTCATCTTCCCAGCCCTCTTCATTTTTGGCTGTGCAGTTGTGACAGCTCCTTTGACACAGATGTCTTCTGCTCTGGATACTACTATTGCAATACTACCAATGTCTTCTATCAAAAGAAATCTAACCATGTAATTCCAGGTGTAAAAGCTACTGGGGAGCTGGAGAGGTGGCTTAGGGATGAAGAACGTATTCTGCTCTTGCAGAGGACCAGAGTTTGCTTCCCAGAACTCTCACTGAGTGGCTCATAAGCAGTGTGACCATAGCTCCAAGAGACCCAGTGCTTTCTGCTGGAGTCAGCAGGCACATGCACTCACATATGCACTGACTCAGATACAGGCACATACATACATATAATTAAGACATAAAACAAGCCTTTCAGACTATTGGGCTCTTTTTTTCCCACAAAATAAAGCAAGTATTACAAGCTAATGCATGTGTAGTGCCATTCCTTGTCTATCACAGAGGCTTGTGTATCTGTCACAGTGATCTTTTAGCCTCTGAATGCCTCATGCCTTTCTGCATGCTGTTTTCTCTCTCTGAAGTGCTCACCTTAGCAATGACTTTCCTCCCTGACAAATGATTTCAGTGTTTGAACAAAGAACCACTGAGCATACACACAGTTCAGAAATGGCCTTGGGCTATGTCCTGGGCTGGGCATATGTTTGTAGGTTCTGTGAGGACTCTCCTCCTGGGTCTTTCTTCTTACTGGGTTGCTGGAGGCCAGCTCTACATAAACTTCCAAGTTGGTGAGCTCTCAGTCTGCCTGGAGTGGAGGGACTGCTGGCTGCTTCTTTTATCATGTGCATTTCCCGCACCCTCTTCTCAACAATCTCTGGGCATTGAGCCTGGTACCAGAGGCCACTTCTGTTTTCTCAAATTCAGGGAGCCCTTCCAACTGTTCATTATACTTGGAGTTAGTGTGGAGAATTTAAGGCTGATATCTGACCAGCTGCACCCATCAAAGAGAATATTTCTGCACATCCCCTCTTCTTACTCTCTGAATACTTCATGATGAGAAGGTTCAATGGTTATATACACTTCTTTTGAAAATTTGGCATACACTATAGCTTACATATATTTTGATAACTGATATTATTTTGTGTGGAAAGAAGCACCTTTTTAACATTCAGTCATTTCTGGATAAAACCTGCAGTTTTTTTTTTTTTTAAAACACACCTCTACTTCAGAGGAGCTATAGTTTAGATTGGAATCACTCCAAAGAATTGTTACTCAAGATTGTTTCAGAATAGTTCTTAAAATGGGCATATTCCAGATCTACTGGCATTACAAAGCCAATAGCTTGACACATACACAGCTTTCCAGAAAGCATGTAGTATGAAATTCTCTTGCAGCATCTGAGGAAGAAAGGAAAGTAGATTCATTATACTCAACTAACATCAAGCTCATTCCTTGAATAAGACACCATGTTTATGACATGTCTTTCTTAATTCTTGGAAATAGTAGAAAAAAAATTGCTTGGGTGTGGAAACAGGAACAGGATGGGGCCAGACTAGTGGGGTGAGAGGTGATGGAGTCATGTGAAGAATCCCAGGAATCAGACTCTGGAGACCAGCATTAGGGTTCAGATCTGAGTTTATTGTGAAACACATAAACTTATCTACAGTGTTGTGTCAATCCCAAACCCCTAAATACTCCACCAATTGTATCTTGCCACAAAGTCACCATGCTCCAAATGAAAGCCCTACCTGATGATGTAACTCAGAAGGAGCAGGGGAAGCATAGTCACCTCTTGGGACTTCCGTGAAGACAGCCAGTTGAGGAAGGGGTGGAGCAGCCACCACTCTGGCCTCCATTTCTTTTTGCTGTCTCACCAGTGTTCCAGGAGCCATTTTCAGTCTAATGCCATGTATGGCAGACTAGGACTCTTTGAGGAGTCACAGGAGCCTGTGACACCTCCCTTTCCATCCACTTTTCCCTTCTCCACCCATGTTTTCCTTCACAAGGTTGACTCCCACATCCCCAACACCTGAGGGTTTCTTTGTTTTCAGTTGCATCGATATGCAGGCCTTTGGATCATACTCCAGGGTGGTACAGTTCTTCTTCATGTAACACCCTTCTACAGATGGAGTAGACCCTGTAGAAACTCATCTCACATACTTCTGCTGAAATAAACACAGGATTGTACTCAGATTCACAATGACTACATATGGTAAAACATATTCACACTGATGTGTTACTGAGATCTTTGCCTCACCTCTGCCCTGTTCTGGTACTGAAGAAGACCTGCTAACAGTTAAGTTAGAAGCCAATTTACTTTTGTTTTGAAAGCACTGAATTTTCCTCAGACTTATTGCAATCTTCAGAAACATACTGACACTCCAAAATCAAACTTGGTATCAGTATGGCGCACAATGTTTGAGAATCACCTGATAAGGCTCCAATATGTATTTTTTTAATATATGGTGTGTGTGTGTGTGTGTGTGTGTGTGTGTGTGTGCATGCATAAGTATGGATGCTGGAGTACCACAGCATGTGTGTAGAGGTGAGAGAACAACTTCTTATAGTTAGTTTTCTTCTTCTATTGTGAGTTCTTGGACCCAAACTCTCATTTTATGCTTACATAACAGGAATCTTAACCTAGTAAGAAATCTTGTTGGCCCATAAAAATACTTCATTTTGAACAATTTCAAGATCAACTGCTGTCTTTAGAAAAAAAGATTTCTATTAAGTGGAACACTGTAGAGATAAGGTTTGGTAATTACTTTATTTGCTCTAAATGTAGGCCCTTTAGTATAAGTATGTTCATAGTGTTCCAGAGCCATGTTATGGCAAGTGTGAGATAGGGGGATAGGAATCTGGGAAGTACATGGAAGGTGAGAGTTCAGCCTGCCACATAAGGGACTGGAAATAAGCTAGTACTACTTTGTACTATTGTCGAGCTAAACTGTATAACTCATAACTAGACAGAAGCTTCTGCCTAAATTATAAATTCAGTCTCTCTCTCTCTCTCTCTCTCTCTCTCTCTCTCTCTCTCTCTTTCATTAATTAAAAAAGTAGTTGAGAACCTACCACTTTGAGGGGATTCCATATGAATAGCAATGGTCTTTAATAATTTTTTTCTTTGGTAGACACTGGTTTAGATTCAACGTTACTGGCTCAAGGTATATTTTTCCAAATTGTATGTATGTATGTTCATGTGTGTGCAAGGAAGCAATGTTTCAATATAAAATTTATTAAAGTGAACCCTGATGTACACTAATATTCTAAACATAAATGTCATATTTATTCTTTAAAAATCTATTTAATTTTATATTTGCTTACCATCACATTACATTTAGTTGTTTTATAACATTTATAATTCTATAGTTATAAGTGATCTTTATAACTTGCAAAATTGTTGATCTTTTGTAGTGACCATCTATGACTTTTGAATGTTCTTTGCATTATTTATTTGCAGAAGAACTAGTCATTTGTCTACAGACTCAAAAGATTCTGAGTATCTCAAAATATTTCCTTTACTTAACACAGTTTTGTCATTGGGGCAGCAGATTCCCTCCAGGTTATAAGTTAATTGGATCCCTTGAGAGCCTGACTGAAAGCCAGGCTCCCAACAGCAGGATCTTTATCATTATCCTGGGTGAGAGGCCCAATTTGCTTGCATCCTGGCTGTCTGATGTTCTTTTTTTCCTGTAACATGTTGCTTTCCACAAAGAATTCTGCAAAACTGATTCTGGACATTTAAAAAGAACAGTTTACCTAAAGCTAATGGTGTGTTTATTACATATGCCTTGATGGAAAACCAAGTTTAATTCCTTTATCTATATAACTTGAATATTGTAACTAGTGTATATTAAATAACAAGCATTATGGTAGGTATGAAATTACAGTTGAAAAGCAATTAAAACCATAGTGCTTGATTAAACAAGAGCAAGATTGCCTTTCTGCACCATTTAAAAGACCCCCTTTATGCACCACAGGCTCTCTTCCGGACAGTGGCCATGATGGTGCCTGACTATGCCATGATTGCTGAGATCGTGCTGTATTCCTGTGGCTTTGTCACTGCACGCCCTCTGTCCATAAAAATTGTGGCTACATACCGCTTGTGCTCAGAGCAACTGTCCTCCCAGCACCACTATGACTACGGGATGCGAGCTGTGAAGTCTGTGCTTACAGCTGCTGGCAATCTGAAGGTAGAACCGAATACTATGACTCATTGCATTTCTATTCTTAAATCTCAGGACCAAGTGTGTTCATAATAGTTCTAACATCAGCCGGGCAGTGGTGGCACATGCCTTTAATCCCAGCACTCAGGAGGTAGAGGCAGGCAGATTTCTGAGTTTGAGGCCAGCCTGGTCTACAGAGTGAGTTCCAGGACAACCAGGGCTACACAGAGAAACCCTGTCTCGAAAAAACAAAAACAAACAAACAAAACAAACAAACAAAAAAAAATAATTCTAACATCTGGTTGCATTCATCAATTATCTGAAAAAATACTTTGCTGCCAATGAAAATAAAATGTTATAATTTTTGTGAGACAGAATACAGGGAATGTTTAGTGTTTGAGTTTAAAGATATAAAGTTAGGTAGAGCCAAAGAACACAGTCACATACTTTCAATAAATGTTTTGAAGTCTTTCTATTTATATAACATGCAGCACTCTGTGGGGCATAATGAAATTAATATATAGAAAACTTTAAACATCATCACTTATATGTTATAGAAACTTTTATTCTCCCAATGTATTTGTCATTCTAGAGGCTCACTGCCTCAGTCTGCTAACCTCGGTCTAGTCCTGGAAGCTTTAAGCCTCTGTACAATCTTATCTAGTCCTAGAATGTTTTTTGCCTCTGAGACTTACTGCTGAATAAGCTGACCCTTTCTTGTGTTTTCTGAACTCTTGCTGGCTGGTTCAACTCAGCAGTTCTGGTTCAAAATTCCTCTCTAAGCTGACTGTTTCAATCTGGCTTCTCTCAGTTTCTTACTGACTTTTTCTGCTTGGCCTCATACTAATGTTGACAATATGTTCTAATCTTCTGGCTCCTTCTCATTCTCTGGGTCATTCTGTCTTCATCTGTGTCTAGCTTGTTATCTCTTCACCCTGTCTCAGTAAAAACTCTCCTGGTAAAACTGTTTCCTCTCTGCACTTTTTTATGCGTTGCTCCCTCTTATGGCTTTCCTTCCCCCTCTCTTCGCATAAGAGCTGAGCATATCCTATTATATTCTCTGATTTGTCACTTTGTCTGCAACTCAATTGATAGCACTTTCAAACATGGGTGCTTCATTCTACACACTAACTTTACCTTCATTGTTTGAGATTAAAAGTGTGTGCTAAGGTTGAGCCACACCTGACCAAGCCAGCTCAGTCAGCCGACAGGGTCTCAAGGGAGGGATCAAGGATTAAAGAGAAAAAAATAAAAAACAAAAAACATTATATTGCAGCAAATACTGAAGTGGGTTTAATTTCTCCCAGCCTGCTTTTATATCATTTTAAGTACATGAAAAGAATAGGATAAGTTCTAAGGCATAAACAAAGTAGTCAAGGAACAAACAAAGCTGTATTCAGGAACTTATCAAGATGTTCAAGAGACAAGGAATACATTCCTCAGCTGTATTTTTCTTGAGCTTACTTCCTTGTCCTAGCCTAATGTCAAATATTTTTGCCAATTTCCTAGAAGCAGCCCCAAGAGCTCTCCACATCTCCTTCTTTTCTATTTCATAAACTTCATCTGTTTTAGGTTGTTTTGACAAGCTTGCCTTCCTTACCCATCATTGAAAATGCATTATCCAAAGCAATGCATTTCTGTCTTAGGTTAGTAAGACTGTGCAGAATTTTACCCATCATTGACTGTCAGCTTGTTAAATTAAGGTCTTTGTCTGGGGAATCCATTTTAAGTTTCAAGCCATGTATTTTGGCCGCCAACATGTTGATGTTGTTAAAGGCAAGTTTTATCAAAATGGGCAGGAATAAAGTATTCCCAGGACAAGAAGAGCCAACATGTCAAATTATATAAGTCATTCTTGAAGGTTTACCAAGATGGAAATACTGACCTTAAGCCATTAAGAATTTTATCAGCAGTATCCATAGCATCAACACTTAGCACAGCAGCTTTCTTTAAATTCATTATTACAGTATACAAAGTTGAAATATCCAGAGAGAACTGGAGAAAGCACACAATAGCAGCTTAACAGAACACCTGAAAGCTCTAGAACAGAACAAAGCAAATACACCTAAGAGGAGTAGATGGCAGGAAATAATCAAATTCAGGGCTGAAATCAAGTAAATAGAAATAAAAAGAGCTATACAAAGAATCAACAAAACCAGGAGCTGGTTCTTTGAGAAAATCAACGAGATAGATAAACCCTTAGGCAGACTAACCAGAGGACACAGAGACAGTATCCAAATTAACAAAATCACTAATGAAAAGGGAGACATAACAACAGACACTGAGGAAATTTAAAATATCATCACATCCTACTACAAAAGCATATACTTAGCACAACTGGAAAATCTGGATGAAATGGACAGACCCTCCCCCCTCCCCCCCCCGGAGCTCCCAGAGACTAGACCACAACCAAAAAGTACACATGAAGGGACCCATGGCTTCGGCCACTTATGTGGCAGGGTATGGCCTTGTTGGACATCAGTGGGAGGAACAGCCCTTGGACCTGAGGGGGTTTGATGCACCAGTGTAAGGGAATGCCAGGGTAGGAAGGTGGGAATGGGTGGGTGGGGAGCACCCTCATAGAGGCAGGGCGAGGGGGATGGGATAGGGGGTTTCCTGAGGGGAGATCTGGAAAAGGGATAATATTCAAAATGTAAATAAAGAAAATATTCAATAAAAGAAAAAAATCCAGAATTATGCCAAATACCCTGCAAGTGTCATTGAATTTTCTCACAATTATAGTGATTGTCATTGTAAAT
Source organism: Rhynchomys soricoides (assembly GCA_019843965.1). Classification (NCBI taxonomy): domain Eukaryota; kingdom Metazoa; phylum Chordata; class Mammalia; order Rodentia; family Muridae; genus Rhynchomys; species Rhynchomys soricoides. The sequence goes on along the minus strand of JADRCH010000006.1, from coordinate 1,705,304 downwards.
TCTAGAGGTGACACAAATCCATTGGTCTTTAACATGGCACTCAAGATGGCTTCTTACTCTTAAACTCTGAATCTCCTCTCTAATAATTTGGATATCATAAAGGTCATCAATTCATTGTTCCAAATATCTATTTAAATCTTCCTGAATACTCAGAGCATTAGAAACATTTTTTGCTAAATGATTAACAAAAGTGGCTATCTTAACTTCTTGTGTCAAAACAATTGCAGAAGTAGTGGCACTAGCTATTAATGTAATTAAAGCTGCTATACTGTCAATAATCAAACCCACTACCCTCTTACTTCCACTTAAAGCCTGACTCACTTCTTCCAATATTTGTAAGCTTTTTTCAAAATACCAAGGTCCTATTATACTCAAAGGCAATAAAACAAAAGCTGGTTGATAGAACATCATAACAGACATGCCAGATTTCAATACACTAACACAATAGAAAGTGTATAGTTAATACAATTTATATTAAATGCCATAGAAGAAGGAAAAGTAATTTTAACATGTCAATTAATAAAAAATTAGACACCTTAACATGTTCGTTGACATTTGTTTGAAAGTCAGATCCTATCCCAATTTTATCCACTGCAAATGTAACTTCATACAAGGCAGCTGTCAATTTTTCAAATATGTTTCTGAAAATGTCCAGAACCAGTCATCTAAATGTCCACTGTCTTTTCCTTTTCTCCAGTATTGGGTTGATTTCCAGACCAGTGCATGATTGAGACAGAATAACTGGTCACATTAAAGGAAAGAGAAGGGTCAATATAACAACTTCTCTATTTGATTAATTTTTCGAAGCCAGTTTCCACAGTCTCCATGTTCTCTGTTGTACAAGGCCCAAAAGCTTGAGGCAAGGCAGCTTATCCATTCTGGGATATAGGCAAACAAAGGTGGGTCAGGAACATATGCCCAGTACAGCTTCCCTGTCACCATTGTCAAGGCACTCAGCAAGCTCATGGTCAGTGTCATTCTTTGTCCCAACATCAGCATGTCTCACCAATTGCTCTTGCAGCCACCACACTCCTTCATCCTGTGAAAAACACATCCTGTGAAAAAAACACAAACATACCCTTTTCCCCATATTAATACCCGACAGGGACCATGACAAAAGCCAGTAAGTAGATCCTTCCATTTCATCTAGGCATAAGTATGCCAAGTTTTAGGGTGCCATAGACACTTAGCAGCAGAGAGTTCCTTAGCATCCAAGGTCAAAAAATTAAAAATAAAATCTTGTGATGAAGGAGTATACAACTGGTGAAAGAGTATACAACTCTGTCCCCCCTTTATATAACTTATTTTTTAGAGCTCCATGGGCTCATTCCATAATTGCATGTAAGAGAGATGTTTTAGCATGATAAGAAGAATCTTTAAGTTTATATTCAGAAGAAAACCAAAGGGGTATTAAATTCTTGAGCTTGTGATTGAATTATAAATTGCCAATGTTTATATATACACATATATATGTATATATATATATATTCAACTATAATTTTTCAAGGTTTCCTTTGCAATATCAGAGCATAACCAACTTTTAACAGTGTAGACAATCCAGTCTCTCTAAAATCAATATCACATATATTATTTTTATGTTATAAAGTTCAGATATTTATATAAAGTATATGATGGATGCATGACAAGCTTTTAAGATCCCATTAAAGAAACATTGTTTTAAATCCTATCATTCATAAGTCTGGTTTCTAGGACAGAAATTATATAAAATATTATTCCAATTTAGAGATATCTTTAAAGACCTGTTTCCCTGTATTGGTCCATGCCATGTGTTGTTGCCCAGAATAACTCCAACCCTGAGTAACCAGTTTTAAGCCAACTTTCTGTTACCAATGTTCCAAAATTTTAACTATATCCAATAACTTATAAGCCAATAATCTATAACCAAGACATGTAGAACACATTTGTACATTTAGGAACAGTCAGAAACAAACATAAAGTGGCTATATATATATTTAGACTGGACAGACAAAATTTTCTTAGTTTTTCTAGCTGTAATTTGAAGAGCAGCTTGTCACCTGCTGAACCCAAATGTTCCAGCAGATAAAATTTTTTACCATTTTTTTCTTTTGAATATTAAGCAGAGCAACAATCAAGCAATGAAACAGAAACACAGACACAAACTGACAAACATGGACAGACTGGTATGACAAGGACAGACATTAGACAGAGAGGGAAGAGAACCACATGTCCTACCAAAGGGACCCAGAACTAGCACTAGGCCTTCCCCCAGTGGGAGGAAGAGAGGAAGCAGGACTTCTTTTTTTTTACTTATTTTCACTCCTCTAGATTTTAGCATATCTCTAAGCATATGTACAAAAAGCCTACTATTACCCTGTCCCACTTTTACAGGGCTTACTCACCATTGGCCCAAATTTTCTATATTTTCCTTTACACACATATCCTTTTCCTGAGGTGTCCTTCACTGAACCCTTCATACTCAAGCCACAACATTGGGGCACCACCTGACCAAGCCAGCTCAGTGAGTCAACGGGGTCTCAAGGGGGAGAGTGAGATTAAAGATAAAAAGACAATTTGACAACACTCCAACAAGTGCTGAAGTGGGTTTAATTTCTACCAGTAAGGCATAAACACAGTAGTCAAGGAACAAACAAGGCATAAACAAAATAGTCAAGGAACAAACAAGACATAAACAAAGTAGTCAAGGAACAAACAGGACTTAAACAAAAGTCTGGAGGTCTCTGTATTTAGGGACTTATCAAGATGATCAGGATACAAGGAACACATTCCTCAGCTGTATTTTTCTTGAGCTTACTTCCTTGTCCTAGCCCAATGTCAAATATTCTTGCCAATTTCCTAGCAGCATCCCCAAGAACTCTTCATACACACCACAACTAGAAACAGTTTTTTTTTTTTTCCAGTAAACACAATCTCAGGGTTCTCAATGTAATCAAATATCCTGCAACACTTATATAATTGGCAATTGTAGTCACATGTGGCCTAGTGGTAATAGTGATCAAATGTTTGCATTTTAAAATCATAACTCAATACATGAAAACAATAGATAATTCAGGACATGGCTAACTTCTCTCTGGAAGTAGAACCATGAAATAGAGATATATATTAGTTTTTTTATGAAGGCAAGATAAGTATTGTTAAGAGCAAGCTCCAGAAATGTGACCTTGAAGTTTATGAAATGTTCACATTCACAATTTGTAGAAGATACAGATTTTAAAATACATCTCATGTGATTAGCAATGGTTTGCATTTTTATCCTCTATCATAATGCTACTAAAAACTCTGATATATGGTGACTATATTCCATTTCATATTAGCTTAACGTAACTTCAACCCCCACCTCTCTTTTTTTTGCAATAAACACAAGTGCCTAGAAGCAACAATTTATACTACCCCGGCATGTCAGGATTACTTTGTGGCCAGATAATGGGATAGATAATATATTGTCCTAGTGCAAGTCAGTGCTAGAATCTTGACTGAAATTGAACTATAAAAGTTAGGCTGCAAATGAATCCTGAAAATGAATTCTATCATTCTTTGTTACAAGCTAATCTAGATTGTTGAATGCTTTGGCTTGAATATTTTCAAGTTTGTTTTTGTTCTACCAAGAGACAATTTAAGCATTTGCTTAGAAATAATAGCCTCTCAAATAATAAACATGGAGTTTGATACTTCAAAATTCATTTTATGTTACATTGATCAAAAACAAAGACCAGATAAGCAGGGCTAACTTTGACCTCTGGGAGCTCTGGAGAGTCAGAAATGTGTTGACAGCCAAACACCTGCGGCTGCTTAACAAAGAACAAATCTATCTCTCTCTCTCTCTCTCTCTCTCTCTCTCTCTCTCTCTCTCTCTCT
>JADRCH010000006.1:1665052-1701439 GCA_019843965.1 Rhynchomys soricoides | reverse complement strand
TCTCTCTCTCTCTCTCTCTCTCTCTCTCTCTCTCTCTCTCTCTCTCTCCTTTTTGATAGATATGTGTTTGAAAGACAAGAGAGAATTCTAGAAAACAACCAAATAACATATTGAGTAAGTTAAGTTTGGGAGAAGTAATTCTAAGGTTAAATTTGGGGGGGCACTAATTATGTGAATGTCGGTATAGGCACAAGCAACAAGTTCCAAGTGCCATCAGATTTTTAGTAAATATTGGACATGCAACAGACATTCGGAGTTTAAGATTTCTTACATACTCTTTCCTTGACTGAATTAGCCCTTTCCATCTTCTCTATGGAGCTTGATAATTACATGGCATATGAACAGGCAGTCAGGAGCCAGCAGGAACCATGGTGCTCTGTGCATCTACTCCAACTCACAACATTCCTCACTCAGAGTTTTACAAAACCAACCTATTAGGGTCTTGAATAATCAAGTACTGCCCAAAAAGCAGGCGATCGCAACTCTTAATGTATTGAATTCCTGGTCACTAATACTATATCAAAATATCCATGGAAATGTAGTCAGTTCTGCTTCTGTTCATGCTATAAGGGAGTCATTGAATATAGGCCTCAGTTTCTATAATGAAAAACCATGAAAACATGAACAATATTTTGTTTGGATTGTTTATAGGTGCTGTGCATTTGCATAAGTATAGACAAAAAAGGGTATCTGTGACAGAAATCCTCATGACTGTGTTTTCTTTTAGCTGAAATATCCAAATGAAAATGAAGAAATTTTGCTACTTAGATCTATTATTGATGTAAATCTGCCGAAGTTTTTATCCCATGATTTGCCACTCTTTGAGGTAAGAGCACTTATTTCCATGTGTCAGCACTCCTACAGTAGTGCAGGAGGCAACCATGTCTGCAGAGCTCTCTGTAGGAACTTGCACTGTGGAAAGCAGTGGCATGTTCAGGGGAACACAACAAGCCAGTCCTGCTTTTATGTGAAATATGTTTGCTGGGGTTGTCGCTTCTGATACTTTTAACAACTTGATATTTTTATGTGTTTTACTGCATAATAATAATTAACATGCAAAGTTATAAAATATTTTCTATAAATTCCATGAGAATATAGACTCCATGTTGAAAAGTAGTTAGGTTAGCACACCATTGAATCTTTAGCATTTGATAAAATAAGAATTATATTTCTTTAAAAGAATACAGTGACTTTTATGAAATTGTTTATTCAGGATAATTTTATGTAAGAACCAAATTTGAAAATCTTGTTATAATTTTAAGATTAGATTATGAACAGCTGGAGGAAGAAAGATTAGGATAATAGTTCCTATAATCAATCTCTTATTCTTTTTGACTACTATAAAAAGTCATAGGTCATTGGCTCCTACTAAATGGTAGTTGTGTGGTTTGGAATCACCATGGTTGCTAGCTTCCCACAAGTAAAGGCAGAAGGCCCCATAGCTGCCCTGGGAGGAAGATAAGAAATGCTTCCATGAGTGTACTCCTGTAGCAACCATCTTTTATTGTTTTGAAAGGAATTCTCCCTACGCTCTAGACTGGGCAGGGCAGATATCTTCATGGAACAAACCAACAGGGAAAGATTTCAAGTGTTCTGCCTAAAGTTTTCCTTCCATACCCTTGGTGCTGAAACACAGAACAGATTTTGTGGAAACAAAAGTTGCATGTCCTTCCAGAAGATGGGATTGTGTGTCAGTGGACATATTCATTTGAAGTAGTGCTTCTATGAAGCAAATGTTTAGTGACATCTCTCTCAAGTAGAGTGTGCTTGACATTTCCAGTCAGGAAAATTTCCTGTGTAAGGCAGCCTCATGTACTGCAGGTCACCTCCCACCCCATTCAGATGTCTACACACCACTCTCATAGCAGCAAGCAGAAAGATGAGTATGTTTAGTCGTTACCTGACAGGAGAGTCAAGAAATATTCATTGGTCTTGGTTGAGAAGTACTGCATGACAAATTTCCAAGTTATCTTCTTCTTTCAGGACTATATTCAAAGTACTTGAACGCTATGGTGTGAAAGGCATTTTAATTTAGAAACCGTTACATTTCACTATGAATGGCATACTGTGAGTGTGTGTATAAGTGTGTGTATGTGTGTATACACTGGAGATCAAATGATCAAATAAGCACCTTGCTTGTGTTAAACAGATAGCTACACATATCTATTATGTCCCTAGCCTGGATCAAGTACTGTTGGCAGGAATATCATGTGTGAGATGCCAGCCTGTGCCACATGGCAAATTACAGACCAGCCTGATACTCATGCAAAACCTTGCCCACCTACATTTCATGTTCCAAACAGAAAACAGGAGCAAGTGGCATCACTGTCTCCATTTTATGTTGGTGCAAGTGCAGCAGAAAGACAACAAACAGCTTGTATCTGTGGCAAGTGCATGAGAAAAGGGATCCTGGCCAGCGAGGCTACAGTATCCCAAGGGAACTTACTGATTTAGTTGAAGGAGTGATTAAATTGGTAGCTTAAATTTTAAAATACAACTCAGGCATATGCTTTCACATTAACTATCTCTGAAATTTCACTTTTATCTTCAGAGTAAAAAAAAAATAGTAAATTTTCATATAAGTTGTAATGAAATTTATAAAATAGGCTTACCAATTTTTAAAGGTTGTTCCTTAGATCCTGTAATTAACTTTATGTTCATAAGCATTACCCGTAGAGTCTCAACTCTCACAAATGTACATTATATGATTGTGTTAACTTCCTTAAGGCTGAAATAATGATGTCCTGCAAACTTGCAGTACAACACTTACTCTCTTCTAGTCCCGAGTCAAGAAGTGTTAAATGAGAGTGCCAGAGGCCAAGAGGTAGGTTTTCAGTTAGGGTTTTACTGCTGTGAAGAGACACCATGACAGACCAAGGCAACTCTTATAAAGGAAAACATTTAATTGGGACTTGTTTAGTCTACTATCATCATGGCAGGAAGCATGGTGACATGCAGGTAGACTTAGTTCTGGAGAAGTAGCTGAGAGCGCTACACCTGGATCCTCAGGCAGCAGGAAGGGAGAGTGACACTGGACCTGACTTGAGCATTTGAAACCTCAAAGCCCACCTTCAATGACACACTTCCTCTAACAAGGCCATTTCCCCTAATTGTGCCACTCCACATTAGCCCATGAGGAGCGTTTTCATTCCAACCACCACAGGCATTTTTTTAGGAAATATTTCTGTTTCTTCTTAGCTCATGGTAGCTCCCTGCAATCCTAGATGTTTTCTGTCTTGTGGTTGCTTTATACTAATCTCATATGAACATACTAATCTCTATTGGCACATAGCCTTCTTCCCTGTGTCCAAGTATCTACACATCCTCTCCTCTCTCTCTCTTAGACAGATAGCAACATCCTTCTCTATAGTGTGACAACCCAACCATCTGCATGGGGAAACCCAAGTTGTCATATAAGTCTTGTTCTGAGGTTCTGGGTTAACCCAAAATACTCAACTTACATAAAACATGTTTGTACTGAAATTACTTCTAAACTTGCTCTTGTCTATATAAATGGCCTGGATCAATATTAACTATTAGGCATAGCTAGTTATTCTAGAACCAGTTCTGTGTAAGCCACTTTTCTTCACTGACTTGCCTTTGGCTTGTGTCTCTGGGCATCTATTGCTGGGCCTGGCTTGAAGATTTGAAACCTCAAAGCCCACCCCCAATGACACACTTCCTTCAACAAGGCCATACCTGCTCCAGAATGTGAGTATGTAAATTCCTGGTTCCATTCTGGTTTAGTATGTGTTACCTAACACCAATGCAGCAGTTCATAATAAGTTTATCAACCACATCATGTCCAACTTCCAAATTTTAAATTAGTATGCCAGACTTCAGAGTATAGTTTTTTTCTACCAGAAAACAAAGACTCAAATTGTTACAATAGCACTACTCCCATTTATATTAAGTGCAATTTTATTTTATACATTGGCTAATAGAAAATCATTTGTTTATGTCTTTTGGATATAAATACATGCAATATAAAATTCCCACCTCTTATCAGGGAATTACCTCAGATTTGTTTCCTGGGGTGAAATTACCAAAGCCAGATTACAATGATCTGCTAGCAGCCATAAGAGACAACTGCCACACCATGAATTTACAAATGACCAACTTCTTCTCTGAGAAGATCCTTCAGATCTATGAGATGATGATTGTGCGCCATGGTTTCATGATCGTTGGAGAGCCATTTGGAGGGAAGACCAGTGCATATCGTGTTCTAGCTGGAGCATTAAATGACATTTGTGAAAAGGTCTGTGTGCTATTAATACATTAACTTATTGATAATTAGCTTTCTGTCAGAAAGGATTCAGGGTGGTTTTGAAATATTCTTTCCATGGCAGAGTGTATAATCATTAAAAGTAGAAAATGAGTTAGAGATGATAAATTAGAAGGGTAAAATGAAATAAGCAATGAGTCTAACACACAATGAGTATCCTACAAATTTGCCTTTTAGTCATTAATTTCTTCTCTTTTAGTTAAAGGTAGTACATGGGTTTTTGTTTGTTTGTTTTTGTTTAAAAAAAGAAATGAAAATACAGAAGAAAATGATTTCTCTTAATACTTTTAGGAGAGTATTTTATTTTCCTGAGAAGTTATAATGTGAGCTTCAGTTATGAGATGCCAGTAAATTTAGTTTTAGGACATGTGTGTGCATAAGTATGTGTATGTAGTATACATATGTGTATATATGGCTACTATTCAAATTTTTTCAAGTTGTATTATTTATTTGTGTGTGTGTATGTGTGTGTGTGCCCTTAGAGGTGAAAAAGATAGTGACTGATTCCCTGGATTTAGAGGTAGATGTGAGCTACTAGACATAGTGACTGGGCACCAAACCCCAGCCCTCTGTGAGAATAGCAACTGCTTTTAACTTTTGGGTCATGTCTAGAGTTCCCACCTACTTAAAGTTCCTAGGCAAGTCACACTGAGACCTACTTTGTTGTGCTAAACCAACAGGACTTTGAACTTCTGCAGATGATACTGCTCTTCTGCTTATATCTCTTGTGCCTTGGATAGCTTTCCCTTTCTATTTTAGTGCCTGGGGCCTGTAATGGGGTCTCTGATAATTATATCTTCACTGTGAGGTCTCTCTTTCAATGAATATGAAAATATTCACCTGTCTTGTTTACCTTGGATCTGCTATGTTTAGGTTCACTAATACTATTTCTGTGTGTACCTGTTTGCCTGTGGCTTCAAATATATTCTTATCATCATTGTGAGTTACCTTTTTAAAATAATAAACAATTTGGATTTTCATTTCTTCAGGTTGATGGTCTTTATATTAATTTTTATTTATAAATTTTATATAATATATTTTGATCATGTTTTCCCTCTTTCAATTCCTCCCCAATCCTTTCCATTTTTCTATCCACCCAACTTCTTGTTCTCTTTGTCTTTCAAAAGAAAAAATGAAAGAAAATCAAAACAAGTAATACCAAAAAAATGCCAAAACTAAACAAAATGAAACAAACAAAAAAGCTCACAAAAGAACAAGAACAAAACAAAAAGACAACATAGAGTTCATTCTGTGTTGGCCCACTATTCCTGGGCATGGAGCTGGCTCTAGAGTGGCTCATATTCCCAGTGGCATGCCATTGTTAGGGACCAATTTTCCCTTTGCCACTGGGTACCAATTACAAATAGCTTTGTAGTCAGGAGTGGGAGCTGGTGTTCACCCATGTCCACATCTGGTCTTTTTATTTTATAGAGGAATTTAAGGAGATTTGTGTCTCCTGTCATAAACTGATGTGATACTTTTTCCAACTCTTTTGTTTTCATACCATTTCCTCTCTTCCTTCTTTTTCCTTTCTCTCTTGTTCTTCAACCCCAGCTTGCCTCCTTATCTTCCCTCCCCTGTGTTTAACTTGTCTTTATTCTTGCCTATGCTCTGTATCCCTGTTATGCCATGATTGGTTTTGCCACACACAAAAATACAGTCTCTGAAAGGGGTAGGAGTGCAGAGGGTATATATGTGTTTCTGGTGCCTCATAAAGTCCAAATGGTTTGTTCATTCTCTGGAAATTTTAAGAATGACTTTGCTGTTTCCTTAGCTACAACACTCTGCCTATAGCTTCTCGCTGGCCTTTGGAATAAAACCTGCCTTTAAGGGCAGCAACTTCATCCTGATTAAAAATGGGTACAGTTTCCCCAAACTTCTATACTGGGGAAGTGTCATGGTAAAGCTCTTTCAGGCACAGGGAAGACAGCAAAGACTTTGAGCTTTGTCTTGTTACTTAAGAGAATTATTTATACATCTGCCCTTTGATTTACTGGTTTGTGTCAGTTCAAAGCTTGGGCAGTATTGGTACGAATTGGACTTGCTATGTTGTTGCCTATAAAATAAATGGCTAAGGAAAGCTTCAGCACAGAAGATTTTTAAAGAACTTACATTCTGCACAAAGCTATAATGATGGCCATATATCATGATGTATTTAGCAACCCACCCAAAGTTAAGCACCGACTCAACATTAATATAAATTATGCACTTTCTGCAACAATAGTGCATCTCCACACAATCATCAGAATGCCCATGTGCCACCCAGTGTGTGACAGTGCTGCTGTGAGGGAGGGGCGTTTCAGGGAGGCACTGGGAGGGTTCCAGAGGCTTTGCACTTTCTATTCAATTTTCCATAAATTTGAGTCTGCTCTAAAAATTAATTCTGTTAATTTAAAAACAAGGCTTATGTACCCCAGGGATGCCAACATGTCTCATAATAATGCCATAGAGCTAGGGTTCTGGCCAAAATGGGCAATTTACTAATATTAAGTTTTTGACTCCATGGGAAGTCTCCAGCATTACATCTCTTTATTTTCTCTCAGAGAACAGTTTGTAGCAAGGGTCAGCAATTTACAGCCCACAGGCCAAACCCAGCCAAAGCTTATTTTTAATGCCAATGAACTCAGAATAGTGTCAACAGTTTTTTTTTTAATTTTAACTGAAAGAGAACCAAAGCACCAGAAGCCTACATCACTTGCTATGTGCTCCTTCACCAAAAACAGTTGTCAATTCTTTCTCTCTCATTTCAGATTATGAGACTGAATACAATTTACTAATTTATCCCTATGTATTTAATTACTTTAAAATACTGTTACAAACAATACTTCAAAGCTTGACTTTTCAGTTGTTCATTGGCATTCATTACAGAGAACTTAGAAAGGATTTCTTTCCAAACCCTGTGCCTTGGAACCTTGTTAAATTCATTCTTTACTGCTGGCAGTGTCTTTGTAGGCTTCTTAAGATATTTTTATATACACAATCATGTTTTTAATGAGGAAAGATAGTATCCTTTGAAATAAATAATGGTTTTTTTTCTTTTTCATTAAGGGACTAATGGAAGAAAACAAGGTTCAAATAACTGTTTTAAATCCCAAATCTGTCACCATGGGCCAGCTTTATGGGCAGTTTGACTTAGTGTCCCACGAGTGGTCTGATGGAGTCCTAGCTGTCAGCTTTAGAGCATTCGCAGCTTCCTCGGTAAGAGTCTACCTTTTCACATGTAGATTTTTAAAAGGTTATAATGTGTCCTGTGACCAGTATCTGATTCTTTCCCAGTTATTTCAAGCAAACATTTCCATTTATGTCTTAAGATATTTCTTGAAAGTATGTTACTGGAGGCTTTGGTGGTATTTCTGTGAGGAATGATAGCAGCACATACAAAAACAGCACAGAAATGTCCCCGGGCACCTCTGACCTGGAGGTCCTTTACAGAGCTCATAGGAGTCAGAGTGGATGACTCGAGTGATGTGGCACACAGCCTCCTCCCTGACATCATTTCTGTCTGCAGTCTGAGCTGCTACCTTTGTTGTACCCTTATTAAAATACTTCAGAACAAAAAAATGTCCAGTGTTCCAACATTTTCCATGTAGTATGCTTAGAAGAGAAGAGGCTGCAGTGTGGAAAGCAGGAAACTTAAACATCCCAGGACTGTCGTCTCTTCTGTGCCTTGTTCTGTGGAGGTGACTGTCACACTTATAAGCAGAGTCCAAAGTGTGTGTGCTCAGTCCCAGAATAATGTAACATAAAGCTTCTAGACAACGTAAACAAACTTATCATTAACATAGAAACAGCCATGGGGTACCTCTGTGCATTGGACCCTTACATAGCTTACATTACATTGTATAGAAAGCTATGCCCTATGTACACTAAATCTCAGTGAAGTGCAGTGGTTTACTCAAAAACAGTAGAGCAAGGTGAAAAAGGAAGTCCTTCAGAAGATGAAGCCCAAGGTCACAACAGTATCCCCAAAGTGATAGTTGACAGGCACTGGCAGTGGAGAGCTCAAGGGAGTGCTGGTCTCAGAGTGATCACCCAGAGCATAGTGTAATCAGTGCTCTTCCATGCTGTCTTCCTGAGTTCCAAGCATCAGCCTCAGTGTGAACATAGACTTGTGTGAACATAGCCTCAGTGTGAACTGCTTGACCCTGGGGCAGTTCACAGTCCTATGGAGTTAACCACAGGATCTGAGACTGTGATAAGAAGGACTTAATTCCATCACCACTGCAATTCACATTAGTTGACAGTGAACCAAACATCATTTGCATACATGAGCAGGTGGAATTAAAGGAACCAGAAAGGTGGTTATTTTCTGGACAGCGTGTATTTTTATATTTCATAATATTTGTCAGGCCATTATGCTGATTTTGTATTGTCTATACATCACTGGTGTATATTATTACTGTGCAGAACTTCATGAGAATGCTATATTGATTTTCACATCCTACACCAATGGTTCTCAACCTGTGGGTCACAGTCTGTTTGTGGGGAGAATGACTCTTTCGCAGGGATCACCTAAGGCCATTGAAAACACAGATCTCTACATTACAATTCATAAGAGTAGTAAAATGACAGCTATGAAGTAGCAATGAAAGTCATTTTACGCTTGGGGTCACCACAACATAAGGAGCTGTATTAAAGGGTCACAGCATTAGGAAGGTTGAAAAACCACTGTCCTAAAACATTATGAGACAGTTCAGCCTAGAAGTGGGGTGTGTGTGTGTGTGTGTGTGTGTGAATTTATTTCATAGAAGGAAACATTTTTCGCATACTGCATAGAAGTCATTAACATTATAAAAACTTGTAGAATTTATGATAAGAGTGATCTATTAGAGAATACTAAGAACAGGCATATTTGAATGAACATTTTGTTTTCCCAATCAATAGCATTTTCAGTTCTAATATTTTAAAAGCAGTTTATATGTGTTTAGCCTTTGAAACATTGAAAAGATTGAATCAAGTAAGATGTTGTAGTTTTGCCTTGTCCATGGCGTATGTAGGCTTCTTCATCTATGCTTGTGTGTGTATGTATGTGTGTGTGTGTACTCATGTGCCTGTATGGATGTAGACATGTACATGCATGTTTATGGTTCATTTTAAAGAGTACCGTTTTATGTTGTCATGGTAAAATAAATTATATTTCTAAATTTTGAAATATTACTGATCTGTTTCCTTCATTACACTTGCCCTTTATCCACTCTGTATGTAAAGTAGACTCCAGACAGGAAGTGGCTAATCTTTGATGGGCCAGTGGATGCAGTGTGGATTGAGAACATGAACACTGTGCTGGATGACAACAAGAAGCTGTGTCTAATGAGCGGAGAGATTATTCAAATGTCGCCACAAATGAACCTGATTTTTGAACCAATGGACCTAGAAGTCGCCTCTCCTGCTACTGTAATGTCTCAACTTTGGTGTCTGCCTATAAATCGCATAATTTCTGCAAATGTTTCTGTTTACTTGGTAGCTTTACTCTAAAATGAATTTATTTATGCATTCCATTGTGAGAGCAATCTGTGGTCATGAAAGAGCAGGAATTATCTGTTCACATACCATGGCAGACTTAGTAATTTGTTTATTTTTCTCTTTTATCTTGAATCATTTTACAAAATCACACACATAAACTAAGATCATGGAATTATATAAAATTAAATCTTTGTCCCTATAGTGTTGTAAGAAACAAATGTGCCAACTCATCTTAATGCCCAGAAGGAAACCAGGTCTTGTACACAGGACTCCCTGATTAACCCAACCTGAATCTGTCCCAGTGATTAACTTAATTAAATAGATTAATTAAGTAGATTTTCTATCATTGTAAGAAATCTGATGGTCAACAAGAGGCTTCTTGGAGCTGCTTGCTGTAGTCAGTCCACTGTGTCAGGTGCTGCTGCATGTGGCCAAACTGAATCAGTGGTGAGGTTAGCAAAGGACTTGGTGGTCTTTGTTCTTGCGATACATAAAACAGAAAAGCATCCATGACTAGGTGCCTGGGAACAAATATATATCATGTGACCTCCAACCTCCAAGTGTCAGAAGGTATCTACCCACATACAATCACACATTTCTGGAAAATGTCCTTAAATCTACCTCAAGTGACGACTGCCCCTTACCTGTCCTGTGAGCAGCCTGAACCTGTAGTAATGGAACTCTTTGAGCATTGCTTAGATGCTAAACAACACGTGTCCTTCCAGGTTTCCCGGTGTGGCATGATCTACATGGAGCCTCACATGCTAGGCTGGAGACCACTGATGGTGTCGTGGATAAACACTTTACCACAGTCAATCAGTATCATTCAGAAGGAATTTATAGAAGGCTTGTTTGACAGAATGGTCCCTCTTTCTGTTGAATTCATTAGAAGGCATACAAAGGTAAGACAAACAGGAAATTTAAGATTTTTTTAAAAACGGAAAACTTGAATTAAATATATTATTCTCAACGTGTTTTTTAAAGCTAATGGATAACATACTTTTTGGCAGGTTTGACTGAAATTTTTTTCCATTTTATTCTGTTTTCTTTCTTTTCTTTGGTACAAATCTTCTCAGGCCTGGAGCCCAGGCAGGCCTATACCTGCAGTTTGGCTGCCTCTGCCTACCAAATGCTATGATTACAGGCATATGCTAACACTCCCTGCTAAAACCTCAGCTCAGACTAAAATAAGAAAGGCTTGAATTCATAACAGTTATTCTCTAAAACCAGGCAAAGTATAGCATCTCAGAAATGGAGACAGTGTTATCAGTGCAATTATTCTTTCTTAAAAATGAAAAAAAAAACCTGAAAAGCTTGTCTAGCCTTGTACATTACAATATCTAGATGTTATTGATTGGGGTTTTTCTCTCCCTGGGTGACACAGATATAGGCCAGATTAGACCAAATTTAAAGTAGATAAAGGCAGGTTTATTCGGAGGCAGCTCTCAGGTAGGTCCACTGATCTGCCAGGTGGAAGTTAGTGATGCCACACATTCAGGCTAAAGCAAGGGTTTTTTGGGTTGTTTGTTTGTTTGGCTATTTATTTATTTTAGATATTTACTTTATTTACATTTCAAATGTTTTCCTCTTTTCCAGGTCTCCTCTTTGGAAATCCCGTATCCCATCCCCCCTCCCCCTGTCTCTATGAAGGTGCTCCCCCACCCACCCACCCACTCCCGTCTTCCCTCCCTAGAATTCCCTTATACTAGAGAATCTAACACCCTCAGTCCCAAGGGCCTCTCCTCCCACTGAGGGCCAACAAGGCCATTCTCTGCCACATATGTGGCCAGCACCATGGGTCCCTTCATGTGTATTCTTTGTTTGGTGGTCCAGTCTCTGGGAGGTCTGGCCAGTTGACACTGTTGCTCCCTCCATGGGGCTGCAAACCCAAGAAAGGGGATTTTATAGAGCTTAGGTGAGGAGAGATAGGGGCTTCCAGGCAAACACATGTGAGGATAGACACCAGTGTATCTGGGACAGTGGATGAGGAATGTGCAAGATACTGATGAGAAAATGGGTACCACTGTTCTTTCAGAAGCTTGACTGGCACTTAAGTATGTTACAAACAGGAAGTAACCATGCTCCAAACCATCTAAACATACATGCTCTAAGAGTCAGAAGAAAACAAGATACAGAATTTGTATTTCTTTTTCCCTAACACTGTCAGAGAATTTAAGTCCTACAAGGAAATGAACTTTCTACGTCATGACAAGTACCTTGGCTATATGGCAAAGCCAAACATTTTATGTACACTTTCTAACATAACTATGACTTCTGTTCTCTCTTATAGAAGTTATGAATAGTCATTATAACAATAGGTGTCTGCCTAGAAGGAACCATTTATATTGGAGCGTTCCATCAGTTTCAGTCCCATGTTAGCTACAAGCTCAGTCCTGGGGTCTACAATTTTTATGAGGACAAGATGGCTAACTAGGAAGCCTGCCATTTCTGGTCCTCAGAAATTACTTCACTGGGTGAATTTTTACCTGATAACCACAAAGGAATGCACCCATGAAGGCTGGAATAGAGCTTCTAGAAGGGAAGATGGCAGGTGCATAATGAGAACACTGTTCTAGGAAATGTGTATATTTACTGGTTTTCTTTATATAATTGTAACAGTGAGATGCCAGAAACTTAAAGTGAATAATGTATGGTTCTAGCAATATCAAGTGAACTCAGAAATGTATCATGGAGTTAAGTTTGCTGAACCTATAGCTATGGGTTGTAAACAAAGTTTTAAGTGGGTTTTATTTTTTAAGAATTGCATACAGGTAAACTGTCATTTCTGACTTCTTTCCTAGTTTGATTTCAAAGATTAATAAAGGATAGAATCTATGCCTTTGATTAAGATAAACACATACCTTTTAACTGGGGAGGTTTTATAAAAGGTACATACCACCAACTGCTGAGATGGCTCTGTGCTTAGAGTATCCGCCAGGCAAACTGGAGTTCTATTCTCAGAGCTCATAAAAAGCCAGATGTGACAGGTGCCTCTGAAATGTCAGTGGCAGGATGGGAAGAAGAGGCAAGACAATCGCTCAGAAGCTCACAGACCAGCTAGTTGAGGCATAGAGAGGCAAAAAGAAGTGCCCCTGCCTCAACATGGTGGAAAAAGACTCAGCTTCTGAAAGACCTCCATATGGGTCACACATACATATTATAAAAAGAGTCCTGTTACTGATTTATGGCAGTCACTATAGAGAAGACATGAATGCGGACCTCAGTTTCCCTTTGTAAATGAGAATCACAAGAGTACATTTTCATAGATTCTGTGTCTGCTAGGATTGTACAGGCTCCATAAACAGGAGCTGCAGATACACTGGTGCCTGGCTTCATTTGTTTGACAGACCCTTCATTCTGATTTTCCAGGAGCTCTCTCCTACTTCAGATACAAACTTGGTCCGATCCTTAATGAACCTCATAGACTGTTTTATAGATGACTTTGCCGATGAAAACAAACAAAAGGAAAGAAATGACCGAGAAAATTTCTCTTTGCTGGAGGTAAGGTGGTTCATTGTTTTCTTGGTCTTGCAGTAGAAAAACAAGTGTCTTTTGCTTTCACCAACCCCCCTAATCAATGAGACCCACCTTGCTCCTGAAATTGGACTCAGAGATGAGGTATGCATTTTGTGGGTCCAGCTGTGGTTCCAAGTCCTCTGTTTCCTCCCTCTCAGGGTGTACAGATGCTTCTGCACACTGGGCTAGAAGGATGAAGAGCAGTCCTCAATGGGTGGGGTTCTACAGGATCTGGTCCAGCTAGGAGTGAGTGCTAGGAGGTAGAGACGGGGACAAGAGAGAGAAGGCCTTCTCTGAGGATCTTAGTGTTATAGCTCTTTTAGGCAAAGACCTTCTCTGATGATCTTCAATGAAACAGCTCTCTGAGAAGATCTTAGCTTGTATACATATACTTTATTCTGTGTGAAACAGGGGTATATATGGACTTTGGAGAGTAGGAAGGAGTTTTCAGAGTAAATGAAAATTATTGGCTAGAGTTTAAAGTTCTGTGAATGCCTCCTTTGCATGGAGAGACTTTCCAGGAATTCCAGGTACTTGCTGGTGGGTTCTTATCAGGAAAAAGAGGGGAAAGAGAAAGTTGAATAGGTAAAGAGAGTAGGGGTTCAGGCTGCTCAGACAAGGTCAGAGAAAGGGAAGCCCTGCTGGTGAAGGAGTCTCCAGTTTTGCACAGCTCAGAGAGTTATTTGGACAATGGTAGACTTCGACCTTAATTAGCAGGGTCTAACAAAGGGAAGTTGTAGAAGCTTAAGAGGGAGGAAGAGGCTAAGCCCCAAATGCAGGGTGCTGTTAGGAAACTGTGCTGGTAGAGATGCTGGGATGTAACGTTCTGAGCAGCAGATGACAGTGCAGATCAGTGTGGATCTGCCACTGAAACCAGGTCCTGACCAGCTTCAAAACTAGTCTCTGTCACAAAGCTTTTCCTCAAAGCATGATTTATTATTTTCTACTTTGACATTTGCCCTTTTTGTATAAGAACAAGCTTATGTTCTGGGAGGATAGGTGTGTGAAAGTGTGTAAGTGCATTTGAGACTGAAGAAAGTAGGAAAATAGACAATTCATAAATAAGCCCATAAATAAACTTTTACATACATAGATACATGTTATTTATTTGTGTAGTTATTTATTTTTCAGTATTAGAGACTGACTCCAGGACCTTAGGCATGCTAGGCTAGTGATTTATCGCTAACCTATGTCATAAGCTAACAGATTTGAAAAATTAGTAATATAGGGCTGGAGAGATGGTGCCATGGTGAGGGGAGCTTGCTGTTGTATGGACCAGAGTTCAGTTCCTAGCACTCAGTTCAGGTGACTCAAAGAAGCTATTCTCAGGGACATCTGTCAACACCTGTGCTCATGTGCACACATCCCACACAGGCACACAATTTAAAAATAATATCAATTTGTAAAGAACATTATTGAAGGTATCAATAGACCTCGATAGAAGTTTTAGATAAAAATACTAATATGATGCTCACAGCATAATTTGGCCAATGTGTAATTCTTACAACTCATATTTTATGAAAAAATAAGTTAGCTTGTAATTTAGGGAGAACTATTTTCAAGAGAGAAAGTATTCCCATAAACTTGATGTTATACAAACAGAATTAAAAGCAAAAGCTTCTCCTCACAGTTGTGAGTGTTTGTTTCAACATTTAAAAAGAGACTTGATTTTAAAGAAGGCAGACTTTTGTCATCCAATTAATTGGTGGGTCTAGTCTTCCATGCATTTTCTTTGGTAGAAGCAGGATGCTTTTGGAATGGCAAATCTAGTTCATATAATTAATGCTGAGATAGCATTTCAAATTTTAAAAAAAGTAGGGACTTGTTTTATTTAAATCCAGTGCACCTGCATCAAAATGGAAATGAAATGTGTCTGAATTTTCACCCCCCAAAGTTGCTTCAATGTTCTTTCAGAGAACAAGCTCTAGCATGCGTTTGAAACACATGATTTATTAAAATCATGAATGTAAGGTTTGCCTTGGCTTGAATTTATGCTGCATTGCATCACTTTAAAGATTTTATGAGACATAATTTTGGGGAAAGTAATTCTTATAGAATCCTTAGATGACCTGCTATTATACTGTAGCTTACATGCTTCCTCTCAGAGATATCAATCTGGCTGATGACTTAAGCTATCAGGAGAGACTGAAGCATCCCTTTTAATTGCACCCTATCTTCTCATCTCTCCAATGCAGGGCATTTTTCTGTTTTCATTGATCTGGTCTGTCGGTGCATCTTGTACAGATGATGATCGTCTGAAATTCAGTAAGATCCTCCGAGAGCTAATGGAAGGTCCAATTTCAGACCTAACTCGAAATAAGTTTAAATTACTGAGTGGTACTGAGCAAACATCCTCAAAAGCATTAAGAGTGCCGTTTCCTGAGAAGGGGACAATATATGATTATCAGTTTATCCCAGAGGTGAGTTCTGAAGCAGGATGTGTAATTGCCAGCCCGGCAGCAAGACAGAGCATGTAGTGGGTTCTGGGGTCATTTGTCCCTCACGGCTCACATGAGCAGATGGTGTGAACTAGAGGAAGGTGTGCCAGCTTTGCAGCCCGACACCCTGAGTTTTAGTCCTAGAGAAGTTATTTTCTTCCTGCATAGTCATGGGTGGGATAATTTTCTTAAATGTAGTTTTCCTCAGTGATAAAAGGTCCTAATAACCAATATACCAATTGTACCTATTAAATACAATTACACGTTATGATACCTAACCCAGCACTGGACACATGCTATTCAAGGCCATCTCTTGGAGATTCATTTGTATGTATATACAGGCACAGAGTCCTGTAGAAGTAAATGCACGTTCCTATGAACAGTTTCTGATGGATTGGACTATGAGTCTTGAGTTCTGTTTGTTGGTTTTGTTGTAACTTCCACGAACACTGTGCTTAGAACAAACGTTAGGAATAATAAATACTTTAAACAAATATAAGCAGTAGAATTGGGATCATGCCATGTAATCAATGGGCAGTTTCTATTGGTTTTTTTCCTACTTAATAAAGAGAAAACTTTCCATATCACTAGTGTTTCTCCAGTAGAATTAGTTCCTTGGGCCTTCCTAAATCTACCAGTATGTGCATCGGATTACTTCCTTAAGATAAATTTTTAGGAGTTTCTAATTTTTACAGCTCTAGAGCTGTACTGCCAATTTCATCTGACAAGGAATTCTTTATCCTGCCCAACACATATTTGCTAATTTGATTTCAATTTATTCATAAACCTGGAGTTTCCAGAGAGAGGAAAGATAGAGTGAGATGTTCCCTATGGAGGGACCTGGGACTTGGAGCTCTTAAGTGGTTTCTCTAAGGTCACAGCCTTTAAATGACTGTACATGCCAGCTTACTGGTTTTTAATCCTTCCTTTCCTATATGAGGTCAAAGATATATTTTTGAATAGATTATTAAGACCATGGAAAAGAACTGTTTATTCTCACCAGTTATAGAAAAATCTGCAGACTAAATTTTAGGCTGAATATGAATTCAGAGCCCCCACTAAACTTAGTGTCTTCACCAAATGTGTAACTAGTTGCCAGAGTACATGAAAATGAATAAAATACAGCTGGGCTCAGTGAGTCCGTATGCTTTTCAGAAGAGCATCATGCTGTGGTCCAGGCTCAGAGAATGTGGTGCAAAGGCCAAGTGGAGGAGACATCTGTTGTCTAGGATAGCTACCAGTGAGAACTAGTACTGGGTATTTGGCAATGCCAAGGAAAGATGGGTCTGCGTTTGATGTGTTTTGAATCACTAGGTATTTATCTCTAAGTTGGTATTAAGGACAGATAAGGCAATATTATTTTTCTAGTGTGGAATGATTTTGAAACTTTATTATAAAAAACAAATTATATAATTACAAACTAATTGGATGCAAATAGGTAGCATAATATTTTCATGATAACCACAAATTGGAAATCTTACTATATTATAATTCATTGTGAATATAGTTAATATATTGTTATATTAGTTGTATATTAATTAGTTGTATATGTTAATGATTTTAAATTATATTAAATTTTCATAAGATGAATCTTGCCTGATAGAACCATTAAAGTCAAGTGCTGTACAGTTAACTTCTAGGGAAATTATTGCATGTTTTTGCAACATATTAAATAAAATTCTTTACTCTTTAACCATTGATTAACCAAATTTTGTCAATGTGATTAAAGGCTCCAATGTTGATCACAGAGCTGTCATAGATGTGTTTCAGAACATATGAGATGCCCGAGTACTACCAGTGCAGTTTTATTCATATGAGAGCCGAGTTTCTCCTCCATTTTCATAAAAATTCAACTTTCAGACTGAGAGGATTAATTGTGCTAAAGAACGAAACAAATGAGTAACCATCAGAATCTTATTGGTCTTGTTGTTTTTTACAATTGCACAGAAGTACAGATCCTTTGAAGTATTTTACAGCTTTGACTGGTTGGTTGTTTACTATAAACAGGGCTTAGGAAGATGGGATCAATGGATAAAGAAATTGGCAGATACTCCCCCAATTCCCAAAGATGTACAGTTTAGTGAGATCATTGTGCCAACTCTAGACACGATCCGTTACTCTGCTCTGATGAATTTGCTGGTCACTCATCAAAAGCCTTCAATATTTATAGGACCAACAGGAACTGGAAAGAGCGTGTATATCATTGTGAGTACTATACAAATGTAAATGTATTTGGTTAAAGCATTCACAGCATCCTAAGAATGATCATGTTTAAGGTTGGCTTAATTTAAAAATATACTCAACTATTTTGTTGTTTATATTTCAAGGAATTTGGGAGCAATTGTCTTTTATTTTTAAAAAACTCTTTAAAGATGTATCATTTTTTAAAAAAGAAAATTTTTAGCAGTTTTGTCTCTGGTGAGCTGCGTATGTTAGGTGATGACGTTTGAAGTTACTGAGTCACTGTCCCACTCATTTTGACATAAGAATGACTTATTTAGGATGAGGATTATGTCTCTTGAAAACTGTTTTAGTAACTAGACTTGATGGTTTCATTTCTGAATTATCTTACAACTGATGGTTACTTTGTAGTAAAAGGACTGACTTCCCACAGTGAGTCTCGAAGGATCCCAGCTGTTAGCTGTGTGATGCCAGCTGCCATGACAGATAGGGCCCAAATCTCGGCTAGAGGAGAGGAAGGAAGGCTCTATTACCAGACTGCCTTCCATGCCAGGTTTCCAATTATTTCACAGTCCTCCAGTTTCGGACAATGTTTGTTTCTGGCTCTTCAGTTATCTTAATTTAAGTTGAATCCTTTAACCATGCTGAAAAGTATTTGGGTGTATGCTAGTGGTCTTAGAATCATTCATTTGCTGAGGCAGATCTGAGGAAAACACAACTTTTTGCCATTTATACCCAAGCAATAGGTCTCACTAGTATCAAAAAACAAATTCAAATTCAACCCAGGCCGTAGATTGTACTGATATTAAAATCATTGCCTTTCATGAAATTATATTTTGTCCCTGTCACACATATTGATGAAGAACCGCACTGCTAACACTTGCCTTCCAGTGACCACTGCTTGAAATGAAGTGTTGTTAAGTTTAGCTGACAGAAAGATGACTGGGCATGAACAAAGGCAGTAATGAGCATCTAAAAGAACCGTGTCTTATTCAGACACAAAAGCAGGCTGAAGTCTTGTCCTTCCTCTAAGGCTGGAGGTAACTTTCCTAACCTCTCAGGCCTTGCTGGATCCTGTTGAGTAATGTGTGCTATTAATGTGGTTGTGAAAATCAAAGAAGATATGTGTGAACCACCCGGGCAGGTAGAGAGACACTGTTGCCATAGTAACTGTTGTTCATATGCGTTCCTTCTTTGTATTGTTCTGATATGTCAGGTTAAACTCAAGTTTGTCAACAGTGATGCTTCATGTTTATTCCAAAATGAGAAAACATGTTTCAACTGTGGCTCACTCTATTATTTCCTGTTGTGTAGAATTTTCTTTTAAATCAACTCAATAAGGACATCTACAAACCTCTTATAGTTAACTTCTCAGCTCAGACTACAGCAGCCCAAACTCAGAATATCATCATGTCAAAACTGGACAAAAGAAGGAAAGGAGTTTTTGGCCCTCCTTTAGGCAAGAGAATGGTAAGGGTTTTTCCCCACTGTTTGCTCTATCTCTAGTATAATCCTGGGCCCATTCATGTCCCCACTGACACAATCAAAACAAGGAAACCTAGTAAGCTAAAGATTGGCATCTTTGGTTTATTTTTTGTTTTTGTTTTAAGTGATTTGGGGTGTGTGTGTGTGTGTGTGTGTGTGTGTGTGTGTGTGTGGCAGTGCACATGTTGAGGCAAAAAGACAACTTTTGGAAATGATTCTCTCCCTCAACCATGCTTTCTGGAATCAAACCCAGGGCATTACTCCTGACAGTGGACACACTTACCCTCTGATATGTCTTTCTATCTCATTGGCCCTTTTCTTTTAAATGAATTTTTTTAATTTTAAATATTCTTAGGCTGGGAATATAACATAACAAGTAGAGCACTTAACTAGCTTTAACAGAGCCCTGGGTTTGATTACCAGCAAACTGTATGTAGTGGTAAAAGCCTGTGAGGCCAGTTATCAGGAGATGGAGGCAGGGCTGCCAGAAATTCAAGGTCATTCCTGGATACATACTGAGTTCAAGGCCAGCCTTGGATACATAAGATCTTGTTTCAAACAGGAAAAAAGAAAAGAAAGAAACCACAAAAAAAAAAAAAGAAAAAATTTTTCTTAAAATAGGTTGTATTTGTTTTTAAATGATCCTATTAGCAATATTAGCAATGAGGAGTGCTCCTTATTTCTTTGGGAACCTAACGATAGTATTTTTGCTTGAAAAAGAAACAATGATCTCACAGGTATACATCCTGTAGCCGTAAGAATACAGACTAACACTTTGTCATTTATATAGTAGGGTTCTATGTCAAGGGCTAATATTTTCTATTCTTTCTTTCATTTTATGTTTTTCTTTTGGAGACAGTGTCTCACTAATGTAGCCCTAGGTAGCCTGGAACTCACTCTATAGTGAGGCTGGCCTCAAACTCAGAGATCTCCTGCCTCTGCCTCCCAAGTTCAAGGATTATAGGCATGTACCACCACAAGAGGCTTAAGTGTTAATATTTTCTAATCTCCTTTCTTTCTTAGATTGTCTTTGTAGATGACGTGAATATGCCAGCTCGTGAAGTCTATGGGGCCCAGCCTCCCATTGAGTTACTTAGACAGTGGTTAGATCATTGGAATTGGTATGACCTCAAAGATTGCTCTGTGATTAAACTAATAGACATCCAGATCATGTGTGCTATGGGCCCTCCAGGTATGCATACATTCTGAGTCTGTGAGTACTAAGAGAGAAATCACTCTGGTTGTATCTACAGAGATAACTAGAGAATAGAGAATACATCCCAGATAACCATCATTCCATACCAGTGCACAGCCTTTATCTCTAGTTCCTGCATTTAAAATTTTCTAAGTGTAATTAAAATAGTGAGAACATAGAGGAATGAACTCTGTTTCCTTTCCTTTTTAAAGAGGAGTTTGTAAACATAGCTAATCCTGGCATGCCTAAACCTGCTCAATTCTGCTAAGCAGAGACCTCTCATTGTCTTCTTTCTGCCTTCAATCTGACATCTGACTGAGAAAAGAACTCTGAATATACTGCTTCAGAGACTATGTTTATGCACATGATATGCTAAAATTATTACATACTTTTAAAATTACTTTTTTACTCAGAATATATGAGAAAATTCCTTTTTAAAGTAATTGTTATTTGTCTGTGCATTTTACTTGTTGAGCTGAGAGCCTGGAGTATGGTAAGCCTCCTCCTTCCTTCCCCTGAGCTGTGTCCCCAGCCCTACACACTTTAAATATGGTACAGTTTCAAATACACATTCTGTGAAGTGGCATGTTAAATGATGTCATTTATAGAACTCATGTGTTTGAAAATGTGCTCATTATTCTATGGAAGGTTGATAGTTTTCAGATTCATATAAGTATTCAGTGAAATGGATGTATGTCCTTATAAACTAGTTTTACACAAAATTGGTCAAGATGTGTGCGAGGAGCTGGAATAGAATAACCAAATGGAATTTACTCAAATAATAATCTGGTTAGAAAAACTACATCGTAAGTTTGAATGGAAATAAGTTGTGATATTAGTGTCTCCCCAAACAAGTAATTACTTTTAAATCTTTTGGTGTACTATGAATTGATCATCTTCCTGGTTACTTCAAACTTCCAAATAGCAAAGAAAATACTTTGGTATCATTTTAGCAATATTATTAAGAATTATACTTTCTAATCTTTAGGTGGTGGCCGAAATCCAATAACTCCTCGCTTCCTGAGACATTTCAATATCATAACCATTAATGAGTTTAGTGACAAGTCCATGTTCACAATCTTCTCCAGAATCCTGACCTGGCATTTAAGGACCTGGTAGGCAATTTAAGAGTGCTTATCTTTTCTTTCTCATTAAATAATATAAAGTCTTGTAGCAGCATATCAAATAAGTAGTAGTTATTACATGTTCCTATGAAAGCATCCCTAGACAGAGAAAGGTAACAGCTGATGTCACTCTCTCACAATTGGGCCACTGCACTCTGTTCTGCAGTATGTCCATGTGTTGATGCTTGCCTTGAAGTTTCATAACTGAGTACAATTAAGGCTGAAAAGAAGTTTCCAGTTTATGTTATGACTTTGATATCCTCTTGTGGAAACCTGCAGAGGTGTTTCCGTGCTCAAATTTCAGAACAGATACTTGAGCCTGTTTCCTGGGTAAATGTTCCTCAGCTTTGGAGATTCAACCTTAATCCAGGGGATGAGTGGGCATTCGAGAACCATTCTTATCTGGTTGTCAGCCATCTTGGCTCTCTGGTGCCTATTCTTGGAAAATTGTTATTCTTTGCCAATCTCAGTGATAAAAGAGCAGACACTTGGCTTCTTGTTAACCAAGAGTTGAATGCAGCCAAATTTTCCAAAGAAATAATCTCTCTATATATTTCATTCTACCCTAATCATATATTTTGCCTCTCTTATTCTTCTTTTTCTTTGTAATTTTTATTCTCCTTTTGATTCTTTGAAAATACCTATTTTTTATGGATCCTCTTGATATAAAATTGGAAATACCAAAGAGTCAAAGAGTTAGGAAGCACTTGGTTTGAGCGTAGTGGCTTTTGTCTCATTCTTAAGCTTTTGTAGACACTTGAAATCCACTATGCCTATTGGTCCTGCTGAATTCCCAGGGTTCCTTTGGACACCTTGTAAAATACTAAATGGAAAACATCTTGAAAATAAGTAAAATATTGAGTATTATAATTAGAAGTAGGAATTTTATAAGCCAAATTGACTGAATCACTACCAAAAATGTTAAATTAGTCACATGAAGTGTTCCTGTGTTTGCTAACTTTTTTCTTACATTTGTCCCCTAAGTTACATGTTTCCAGATGATTTTCTAGATTTGACCACACAAATTGTGAATGGTACAATGACCCTGTATAAAGATGCCATGAAGAATCTCTTACCTACTCCAGCTAAGTCTCACTATTTATTCAATCTTCGTGATTTCTCCCGAGTCATACAAGGTGTTTGCTTGTCAAGACCAGAAACAGCAGAAAACAAAGAGGCCATTAAACGCCTGTGGGTTCATGAGGTAAAATTCCAAATCATTCAAATGTGGTTACAGAAGAGCAAGGACTACCATGGCAGTGGCTGAGTCCAAGGCAATATTTAGGGATGCATGTTGTAAAGTCCATTAGGTATTTGGCACTGATTAGGACATTGTCAAAGTACATTTAAAAATATTTAATACTTTAAATTTTAAAGTACTTAATGTCTAATCTTCCATTTTGGCATAAAGAATATCTTGAAGCATGAATTAATTTCAACCCATTTCCTTTAAGCATCATAACCCAACCTAGGTCCTTGTTTGTTTGTTTTTTTTATCAGTTTTTATTGGATATTTTATTTATTTACATTTCAAATGTTATTCTCTTTCCCAGTTTCCCCTCTGGAAACCCTCTATCCCATCCTCCCTCCCCCTGCTTCTATGAGGGTGTTCCCCTACCCACCCACCCACTCCTGCCCCCCTTCCTGGCATTCCCCTAAACTGGGGCATCGAGCCTTCCCAGGACCAAGAGCCTCTTTTCCCATTGATGTATGACAAGGCCATCCTCTGCTACATATGCAGCTGGAGCCATGGGTCCCTCCATTTTTACTCTTTGGTTGGTGGTTTAGTCCCTGGGAGTTCTGGAGGGTCTGGTTGGTTGATATTGTTCTTCTTATGCGTTGCAAACCCCTTTAGCTCCTTCAGTCATTTCTCTAGCTCCTCCATTGGGGACCCCGTGGTCAACCCAGTGGTTGGCTGCAAGCATCCGTCTCTGTATTTGTCAGGCTCTGCCTGAGACTCTATCGAGACAGCATTTCATGCTTCCATCAGCAAGCACTTCCCAGCATCTACAAGAACGCCCAAGTTTGGTAGCTATATATGGGAAGTATCCAAAGGTGGGGCAGACTGGATGGCTTTTCCTTCAGTCTCTGCTCCACACTTTGTCTTCATATTTCCTCCCTTGAGTATTTTGTTCCCCCATCTAAGAAGGACTGAAGCATCCACACTTTGGTCTTCCTTCTTCTTGAGCTTCATGTGGTCTGTGAATTGTATCTTGGGTATTCCTAGCTTTTAGGCTAATATCCACTTATCAGTGAGTACATACCATTTGTGTTCTTTTGTGACTGAGTTACCTCACTCAGGATGATATTTTCAAGCTCCATCCATTTGCCTAAGAATTTCATGAAGTCATTGCTTTTCAATAGCTGAGTAATACTCCATTGTGTAAATGTACCACATTTTCTGTATCCATTCCTCTGTTGAAGGACATCTGGGTTCATTCCAGCTTCTGGCTATTATAAAAAAGGCTGCTATGAATGTAGTGGAGCATGTGTCCTTATTAGATGTTAGAGCATCTTCTGGGTATATGCCCAGGAGTGGTATAGCTGGGTCCTCAGGCAGTACTATGTCCAATTTTCTGAGGAGCCACCAGACTGATCTCGAGAGTAGTCATAACATCTTGCAATCCCACCAACAACGAAGAAGTGCTGTTCTTTCCCAACATCCTCACCAGCATCTGCTGTCACCTGAGGTTTTGATCTTAGCCATTCTGACTGGTGTGAGGTAGAATCTCAGGGTTGTTTTAATTTGCATTTCCCTGATGACTACGGATGTTGAACATTTCTTTAGGTGCTTCTCAGCCATTCAGTATTCCTTAGCTAAGAATTCTTTATCTCTGTACCCCATTTTAAATAGGGTTATTAGGTTCTCTGGAGTCTAACTTCTTGAGTTCTTTGTATATATTGGACAATAGCCCTCTATTGGGTATAGGATGGGTAAAGATCTTTTCCCAATCTGTTGGTTGCTGTTTTGTCCTATTAACAGTGTCCTTTGCCTTACAGAAGCTTCACAATTTTATGAAGTTCCATTTATTGATTGTTGATCTTATGGCATAAGCTATTGGTGTTCTGTTCAGGAAATTTTCCCCTGTACCCATGGTTCAAGGCTCTTCCCTACTTTCTCCTCTGTAAGGTTCAGTGTATCTGGTTTTATGTGAAGCTCCTTGATCCACTTGGACTTGAGCTTTGTACAAGGAGATAAGAATGGGTAGATGTGCATTTTTCTGCATGCTGACTGCCAGTTGAACCAGCACCATTTGTTTAAAATGCTGTCTTTTTTCCACTGGATGGTTTTAGCTCCTTTGTCAAATATCAAGTGATCATAGGTATGTGGGTTCATTTCTGGGTCTTCAATTCTATTCCATTGATCTACCTGCCTGTCACTGTACCAATACCATGCAGTTTTTGTCACTACTTCTCTGTAGTACAGCTTGAGGTCAGGGATGCTGATTCCCTCAGAAGTCCTTTTATTGTTGATAATAGTTTTCGATATCCTGGGTTTTTTGTTATTCCAAATGAATTTGCAAATTGCTCTTTCTACCTCTATGAAGAATTGAGTTGGATTTTTGATGGGGATTGCATTGAATCTGTAGATTGCTTTTGGCAAGATGGGAATTTTTACTGTATTAATCCTACCAATCAATGAGCATGGGAGATCTTTTAATCTTCTGAGATTTTCTTCAATTTCCCTCTACAGAGACTTGAAGTTCTTATCATACAGACCTTTCACTTGCTTGGTTAGAGTCACACCAAGGTATTTATAGTGACTATTGTGAAGAGTGTCATTTCCCTAATTTCTTTCTCAGCCTGTTTATCCTTTTAGTAGAGGAAGGCTACTGATTTGTTTGAGTTAATTTTATATCCAGCCACTTTGCTAAAGTTGTTTATCAGGTTTAGGAATTCTCTGGTGGAATTTTCGGGTCACTTAAGTATACTATCACATCATCTGCAAATAGTGATATTTTGACCTCCTTTTGTTGTCTAATTGCTCTGACTAGGACTTTGAGTACTATATTGAATAGGTAGGGAGAGAGTAGACCAGCCTTGTCTAGTCCCTGATTTTAGTGGGATTACTTCAAGTTTCTCTTCATTTAGTTTGATGTTGGCCACTGCTTTTCTGTATATTGCTTTTACTATGTTTAGGTATGGGCCTTCAATTCCTGATCTTTCCAAGACTTTTAACATGAAGGGATGTTGAACTTTGTCAAATGCTTTCTCAGCATCTAATGAAATGATAATGTGGTTTTTTGGTTTGTTTGTTTGTTTGTTTTTTTTGAGTTTGTTTATATAGTGGATTATGTTGATGGATTTCCATATATTGAACCATCCCTGCATCCCTGGGACAAAGCCTACTTGATCATGGTGAATGATAGTTTTGATATGTTCTTGGATTCAGCTTTTGAGAATTTTATTGAGTATTTTTGCATTGATATTCATAAGTGAAATTGGTCTGAAGTTCTCTTTCTTTGTTGCATCTTTGTGTGGTTTAGGTATGAACATAATTTTGGCTTCATAGAATGAATTAGGTAGTGTTCCTTTTGTTTATATTTTGTGGAATAGTTTGACAAGTTGATATTAGGTCTTCTTTGATGGTCTGATAGAATTCTGCACCAAGCCCATCTGGTCCTGGGCTCTTTTTTTGCGGGGGTGGGGGTGGGGGTGGTTGGGAGACTTTTAATGACTGCTTCTATTTCTTTAGGGGTTATGGGAGTGCTTAAATGGTTCATCTGATCCTGATTTAACTTTGGTACTTGGTATCTGTCTAAAATATTGTCCATTTCATCCAAATTTTTCAGTTTTGTTGAGTATAGGATTTTGTAGTAGGAACTGATTATTTTTTGAAGTTCCTCGGTTTCTGTTATGTCTCCCTTTTCATTTCTTTCTTTATTTTTTGTTTGTTTGTTTGCTAAGGATAATTTTATTATGTATCTTAAAACTTTAAAAATAGCAAATAAGGAATAAGCTTAGCTACAAAGAACTGAGTGTTTAAACCAAAATTTGAAATTTGCAAGTGAACATGATTGTCACAGCCAATGATCACAGCATAGACACTAAGAGTCAAGAATCAATCTTCCGTGACAGTAACAGAAACAGTGAGATTTAATGTTATGGAGAAAACTCATTTAATAAAGGTGAAGAGGAAATCTGGGGGTAGAGGTTTAAACTTTTATGAAAATTTCTCCTTAGATTTAGACAAAATTCAGTGGGAGAGACCTTAATCATAAAAGGATTCAAAGAGACACACTACCTTAGTCAGGGTTTCTATTCCTGCACAAACATCATGACCAAGATACAAGTTGGGGAGGAAAGGGTTTATTCAGCTTAAACTTCCAATTGCTGTTCATCACCAAAGGAAATCAGGACTGGAACTCAAACAGGTCAGGAAGCAGGAGCTGATGCAGAGGCCATGGAGGGATGTTTCTTACTGGCTTGTTTTTCCAGGCTTGCTCAGCTTGTTCTTTTATAGAACCTAAGACTACCAGCCCAGGAATGGTACCACCCACGAGGGGCCCTCCCCCATTGATCACTAGTTGAGAAAATGCCTTAGAGCTGGATCTCATGGAGGCATTTTCTCAACTGAAGTTCCTTTCTCTGTGATAATTCCAGCCTGTGTCAAGTTGACACAAAACCAGTCAGTACACACACTAAAGACCAGAGATAATAAACTCAGTACTGGTTCCAGGTATATCATGTCTCATCTGAACTTCGAATCATTTACTATCAATTTAGACAGCTAGGTGCTGCACATTACTATAATATTTGCATTCTTAGCTGAACTAGCCATATCTGTAGGATTTTAGGACCTGTGTTCTTGTGTTCTTGGTTCACCCTAAGATTTTGATGAACAACAGCTCAGTGGCTTAAGCAGGGAATGCAGCAGAGATTGTGTTATGGAGCTGTGTCTTACACATGGACAGATGGACATTTTCTTTGTTTCTTTTTTTTAATAATAAAATTTAATTGTTAAAAAATTGTAGAGAAATGTTCCATATAACAGTACAAATCAATACAGTACTTCTAATGAACAGTTTACCAACAAGTACGAGTATAAATTGTGCATAAACTTTTATCTAGTAAATTTATTTCTAGGAATTTATGTTCACAAAGATATGTATGTAGTGTGAGATATCTGTCACAATATTATATACAATGGTGAATTATGAGAAACATTTCAAAATTAAATATAGAATTAATAAATTATGAAATTACTTGTAGACATTTCTATAATAATTAAAATGCTATTTTTTAGGCTAAAACTTTAGAAGCCAATATTATCATCGTCTTATACTTTCACATTATAACTATGATTAAAATAAATTAAATCACTTTGTAAAAACATTATGCAATTAGAAATTATTTCTGACAGATCAACTCAGTTTTATAGGCCCTTCATTTTTTCTCCTTTGAAATGACAAAGGAAAGTTGACTTCAGTCAAAATAGCACACAACTTAATCTCATAAATCACACGTTTAATGTTACTTGTTTTCAGTAGGCTTTGAAAACCTTACTACTGTCACACTCAACTAGAAATAAGTTGACAACTCCTGACTAAATTCAGAGAAAATAAATACTAGTCTTCTAAAATATACAGGAATCACCTCCCTAATGTGACCATAAAATTCAAATACCTCCAATGTTCTCCCTTAAAGATATGTTAGCTTCACTCTGAGCAAAGAGCAATAGTCCTTTGCGTTTCCCAAGGCCATTACACTGAGATTCATCAGATACCTATAGCACTTGCTGAAGTTACCCCTTAAATATTTCTATTTGACCAGTATGAAGTGTTCTTCCTTATTTTTTTTGATAATTTTTAGTTGAATGTTGATTTTATTCAATATTAGAATAGCTATTCCAGCTTGTTTCTTGGGACCATTTGCTTAGAAAATTGTTTTCCAACCTTTTACTCTGAGGTAGTGACTGTCTTTGTCACTGAGGTGCATTTCCTGTATGCAGCAAAATGCTGAGTCCTGTTTACATCTCCAGTCTGTTAGTCTATGGCTTTTTGTTGGGGAATTGAGTCCGTTGATGTTAAGAGATATTAAGGAAAAGTGATTGTTACTTCCTGTTATTTTTGTTGTTAGAGGTGGTATTATGTTTGTGTGGCTATTTCTTTTAGGTTTGTTGAAAGATTACTTTCCAGCTTTTTCTTTTTCTTTCTTTCTTTTTTTTTTTTCTTTTTCCTACTTTATTTACATTTCAAATGTTTCCCCCTTTCCAGATCTCCCCTTTGGAACCTCCCCATTTCCATTTCCGCCCTCCTCCCCCTCCACTATGGGGGTATTCTCCCACCCACCCACCCACTGACTCTTGTCCTCCCTCCTTGGCATTCTCCTCTACTGGGGGATCTAACACTCTCAGGCCCAAGGACCTCTCCTTCCCCTGATAGCTAACAAGACCCTCCTCTGTCACATATGTGGCTAGCACCATGGGTCCCTCCATGTGTATTCTTTGGTTGGTGGATCAGTCTCCAGGAGTATGGGGGGTGGGGGGAGTGTCAGGCCAGTTGACACTGTTGCTGTCTCCCTGGGGATGCAAACTCCCTCAGCTCCTTCGGTCTCTTCTCCAAGTCCTCCATCTGGGACCTCACATTCCTCCCTATTGTTGCTGTGAAGTGACTGTTGGGTATTTCAAACTTTTGGGCTAATAACCACTTAACAGTACATACCATGTTCATTCTTTTGTGACTGCGTTACCTCGCAGGAGGGCTCCAGACACAGGGACTGAGGAAAAGCCGGGAGACCTCTACCTGGGCCACCAGGCTTCCATAGCCAAACAGCACAGTGAGAAAAGGAGTCACCCACTTGTGTGGAAAAGCAAACACACTTTCTTGCTTTTTCTAGGGTGTAGTTTCCCTCCTTGTGTTGGTGTTTTCCATCTATTATCCTTTGTAGGGCTGGATTTGTGGAAAGATATTGTGTAAATTTGGTTTTGTCATGGACTATCTTGTTTTGTCCATCTATGGTAATTGAAAGTTTTGCTGTGTATAGCAGCCTGGGCTGGCATTTGTGTTCTCTTAGGGTCTGTATGAGATCTCCCCAGGATCCTAATTCCGCAGTCTCTGGTGAGAAGTCTGGTGTAATTCTGATAGGTCTGCCTTTATATGTTACTTGACCTTTTTCCCTTACTGCTTTTAATACTCTTTCCTTATTTTGTGCATTTGGTGTTTTGACTATAATGTGATGGGAGGAATTTCTTTTCTGGTCCAATCTATTTGGAGTTCTGTAGGCTTCTTGTATGTCCATGGGCATCTCTTTAGGTTAGGAAAGTTTTCTTCTATAATTTTGTTGAAGATATTTGCTGGCCCTTTAAGGTGGGAATCTTATGGTATCTTCTGACCCTGAGATTCTCTCTTCTATCTCTTGTATTCTGTTAGTGATGCTTGTGTCTATGACTCCTGATTATTTCCTTGGTTTTCTACCTCCAGGGTTGTCTCCCTTTGTTATTTCTTTATTATTTTTCTATTTCTATTTTTAGATCCTGAATGGTTTTGTTCAATTCCTTCACTTGTTTGGTTGTGTTTTCCTGTAATTATTTAAGGGATTTTTTGTGTTTCCTCTTTAAGCGCTTCTAGCTGTTTACCTGTGTTCTCCTGTGTGTTAGAGTATCCAGGACTTGCTCTGTTGGGAGAACTAGGTTATGATGATGCCAAGTAGCCTTGGTTTCTGTTGCTTAGGTTCTTGTACTTGTCTCTTGCCATCTGGTTACCTCTGGTGTTAGTTGGTCTTGCTGTCTGTGACTGGTGCTTGTCCCTCCTGTGGGCCTGTGAGCCTGTGGTCTTAAGAGTGTCAGCACTCTTAGGAAGACCAGCTCTCTCCTGGGTGGGATTTCAGTGCATAGGGCTGTGGGACAGGCTTAGCTCTGGGGAGCAGATGGAGACTGGAAAGATCCTGTCCCCAGATACTCTGCTGTTTCTGTATCATGAGAGCTCCTGGTGGGTCCCTCTTTGGACAGTTATTAGAGCGAACATGGTGTTCTCACCTATGGGCTTAGGAGTGAGAGTACTCAGTCCAGCTTTCTCCTGGTGGGCTTTGGGAATGGAGCCCTAGGTCTTTGTAAAACAGGTTTTGTTTGTTTGTTTGTTTGTTTGTTCTAAGAAATGTTAAACAGGTAGTTTTGTAAACAGTGACCGTATCAGTTAATGTTATTTGTTTGAAAATGGCCCAAAGAAAATAAAACTATGACTCTAACAGTGTTAGGATCTCTAGTTTGAGAGTCCAAAGATATCTCTAAGTTCTCTGGGGAATAAGGCAAGGATGTTCTTTCTGTCTATGTGCATTTTTCTTCTCAGTACTTGGTAAAAGGAAGGAAGGGAAAAAACACAAAATGTGACACATTGAAAATAATAATTTGATATTTTAAATGTTCACAGAGACTACAGGACCCTATCCCATGTTCTGTATGTGAGTAGTATAGTTGTTTTCATTTTTACTAACCTAGCAATCGGAATATGCTGCTACACTAAACCCATGTGCTACAGTCAGTAAAATTGAAAAGATCCCAACAAACCAGTTCCTCAAGGCACTTTAGATACAATACTTAAATTTCTAAATCCTTACAAATGCCAATCTGAATTCTAGTGGCAATATGCACTTGGAAGTTACAGTCTCAGCAAGGCTAATATTGTTCTCTGGAAGTATGACCTCCCTATCATTCTTGAGGTAGCTAACTGGCTGAGTCTGTGTCACATCTGGGTAAAGGGACAGAGGCTCCATGTTTTTAGTGGGCAAATGAGTCATAGAAATATCCTAGAAGTTAGAGCAGGGGCCAAGGATGAAGCATTAAGGTCATTGGAAGAGTGTGCTTCCTGTTAGAACATAGCCTGTCCCTAAAAAGACAGTGGTCACTTCTAAAAGTCCAGATTCCACACCACAAAGACCATGCCTCCCTGCAGCTGGCTGTGGAGCAGAGTTAAGAAGCCTTGAAAGCCTTGAAAGTTCTCAGTGTATGGGACCTAACTTTTCTATACTCTTTATTACAAACACAGTGGTACACTAAAGCATGTGAAGTTAAAGTTCCCTCCAGTTCCTCAGGCTTGTAAATGTCTGATATCCCATCTGTTCCTGGGATTTGCTCATGGAAGTGTTCTGAAGGCTGCTCTCCAAGGAGACTCCTCTCTACCCCACCCACTACTAATCTCTCCTCTCTCTTCTTCATGAAACAACTCCCCAGGTTTTAAAGGGAAGCCCGCCCTTCTCCATGCGCCTCCTTTGTTTACATTTACATTGATTGTATTGTTTCTGTCTAATGCTTCCTCTCACCTAGAGGCCTGAGCATGGCCTTGGGTCTGTTTTTCCTAATAAACCACATCTTCTAAAGTGAATTATGCATTGGCTCACTTCCCAACCAACTGCTGTAGTTTTCATCATTACCTTAATATGACTATTATATTTAATACCTTCTTGGAATGGTAGATACTTTAACCAAGAACCTTTAGATCGAGTGGCTTTAGATCAATAACAGACATTTTATCTCAAACAGTTCTAGAGGCCAAGGCAGTCTAAGTCTGGGGAGTAGCAGTGTGGTATCTGTGTAGAGTATGCTTATTTGTAGACACAGCTTTTTCCTTGTGTTAACAAAATCAAGGATTCTGCAGTTTCTTTATAAAACAATCTATTTATGAGTACTCTGCCCCATAACTTTATTACCGCCCCAAAGTTCCACCTTAATACCATCATCTTGGAGGGTAGATTTCAAGACCTAAATTTCTGCAATTACAGAAAGATTTAGAACAAAGAAGCATTTTATCATGAGACAATCTTACTCTAGGAAACATCTAGAATTTTCCATCTCAGGAGATTTGCCCATGATCACTCTTCTGTCTACATATTTTCTTCTCATTATATGGAATGCCTGTGGTCATTACTTAGAGATCCCTTTATTTTATTTTTTATTTTTTGTTATTTATTTATGTCAACATGACACACGCTAGGGTCTTTGGGGAAGAAGGATTCTCAGTTGGGAAAATGCCTTCATCAAATTGGCCTGTTGGGGAATATTCTTGATTAGTGACTGATGTGGGAGGGTCCAACCCACTGTTGGTGGTGTACTTCTGGGCAGGTGATCTTGGGGAGCAAGCGAGGAAGCAACTTTCTACCAGATCTTCTGCTTCAGTTCCTTCCTGCTTCCCAGTTCCTGCCTTGAGCTCCAGCCTTGACTCAATGATGTACTATGATTGGGAAGCGTAAGTCAAATAAACCCTTTCCTCCCAGGTTGCTTTAATTCAGCAAGTTTTATCACAGCAAAAGAAAACAAACTAAGATGTTGCTTTCAGGGCTTTTTAGTCTTCAGGTCCAGTACTTCTGCTGAAGCCAGTGTTCATTTTATTGTTTGGCTCTTTGAAAGCAGTAGGTCACTTTCATTTGGTTGCTTCCAGTGTCACTTTGTTTCTTCATTTTGTCTTTTTTCCTATTGGTCTTTACAGTTCACATTAATTTTTTTTCAGTGCTGCACATGGCCTTGCACATACTAGACAAGAACTGTACCACTGGACTATATACCCAGTTCACGACTTTTTGAGACAAGGTCTTCTTATGTAGTCTAGGCTTTCTTAAAATGGGATTCTCCTGCTTTAGGCTGCTTAGTGCTTAGATTATAAACATGCACCACCATGGGCTCTTTATAGTACTTTTAAATTTTTTAATATTTCTTTTTTATTTTATGTGTGTGGGTATTTTGCCTCCATATATGTCTGTGTGCCGTATGTGTGCAGTGCCTGTGGAGGCCCGAAGAGGGTGCTGGATCCCCTGGAACTGGAGTTACAGATGGCTGTGAGCCATTGTGTGAGTGCTGGGTTTTGAACTTCTGGAAAAGCAGTCAGTGCTCTTAACTGATGAGATGTCTCTCCAGACCATACAGTGATTTTTAAAAAATCTGATAGCTTGATATTCTCTCTTTCTCTCTCTCTCTCCCTCTCTCTCTCTTTCTCTTCCCCTCCCCCTCTCTCTAGAGATCCCTTTATTATACAGCATATTGTACAATTCTACGAGCAACCCCAAACCCATAAAGTATGAACCACCATTACTTTGATTTATTCTTCATAACACAGAATATCACCTGGCACATTCTGAGTTTTGTTTGCTTGTTTGCTTGCTGTCTCTGCTACTGCATCAGCCTTTGCTTGTCAGCCACTTTCCCTAGTGTAATGTATTTTCTTTCCCTCAGTAAATAGTGGTGCATGAGTACATAAAGGAAGGAGGCAGGCAAAATGGATGTTGTGTAGAAGACTTTATCTCTTGGGATTATACATGCGGTTGCTTCTTTCTAGCCAATGAGTGGCTTATATATGCTGCTGTGTATGTGTGACGTACACAATATCCTTTGAGCCCTTTGCTGACTCTATCAGATTATTTAACTTTAACAATGGCTAATAGTTCTTTGGATATTTAACAAGGTTCATAACAAAATAACTTGTAATTTTAATGACTATTTTATATTCTCAGATATATACATGTATATATACACACACACATACATACAGGGACTGATTTGGGTACCTATGCCCCTTCCCCTCAGGTTGTCTGGAGGGTTTTTCTGCCTGACATTGAGTGTCTGTACCTAGTCACCTCCCTGCCTTTGGTGACATCTAACCTCAGTGAGGTCTTCATTGACCATGCTGTTTAATACTATACAGCCCAGCAGCCCACTCCCACCCAGGAGGTTTTCTCTTCCCTGCTTTCCATAGTGTTTATCAACTCGTGGCTTGTTGGAGGGTTTGTTAGGTTTATTGTCTATCTCCTTTAGCATGCCAGCTTCACAAGGACAATTTCCTTTTCCCTTTCTTTCCCCAATGTATCCTTCATTCCAAGAACAACATTTGTCACACTGTCTTTAGTATTTCAAAAAAAAAAAAAAAAATGAAGTATTGAACTCAATCTGTGGTCTATTCCTGCTCAGGTAAGGAAACTTCCTTCAGGGCTTAATATACTTGGAAGACTGCAGCAGGTGGAGTGCCGTTTTTCCTTTCCAGTAATATCTGTAAAAGACTTGATATCATTTCATAAAAGACTTTTGAAGAAAACTGGTTTCCTCTCATTCCCTGTGGTTCCTCCATGGTGTCCAAACATTAGCAAGCATATTACCTAGCTTACTTGTTAAATATAGGTATTCTACAAAACCAAGGTAAAACAACAACCCCAAGGAGAGAAAGAGATAAATGAGGTTCACCAATATTAAATTGTCTCCATGCTGCAAAGGAAGCTAAGAAAGTGAAAAGGCAATACTTAGAACAGAGACGTGTTTGTAAACCACATATTAGATGAAATATTAGTGTGAAATATCTGTCATATATCAGAAAAGTTTACAACTAAATTCACCATAATACAACAGAACACTTGGTATGCTAATTTTCCAAAGCTTGTCCTCAGAGTTAGCTAGAGAAAGGGTGGGGCAGGAAAGCAAGAGAGCATGCTGGCAAAATATCCTCCTCCCACAGATATATCTCCTGTTTTGTCAGATTAGAGACCAGTTTTATTTCATTTAGTTGTAATTGTCTCTTGAAGGCCCAGTCTCCAAATGCAAGGCGGTGTAATTCAGTCCAAAATGAACTATAACCTCAGAACGGTAATAATCAGCATGAAGTAGTACTCATTAAAGGCAGAAAACTTGCTTACTTATTGTGGCCCCAGATGATATGCATATAATCATATTAATTTTAATATAGTTTCTGTAATAACTTATACCTGGACTACTTCAGGCATCTACCATATATCTAAACTTGATCTAAGACAATTGTCTAAAACATTTACTTAAAAACACAACAAATAACTTTTGTCAATAACCTTTAAAAAGTCTTGGAAAAGAAAAGAAGCATCCTGGAAAGGGAGGTACCTGGCTTCCAGTGATCACATCCTGTGATCCGGGTCTGGGTGATCAGATGAGTTAGTCAGTCACCTTCTCAGGGTCTCAATTCCTTTGCATATACACAGTCCAAAAAAAGTCTCTGCAAGTTACTTTTAAATTTTACTTATTTATTTTGAGATTATAATATAATTACAAACAACATTTCTCCCTTTCCTTCCTTCCCTCCAAACCCTCTCATATGCCCTTCTCTTTTCTCCTTTGGATCCATGGCCTCTTTTTTTACTAGTGTTATTGTATGCATGTATGCATACATACATATTCCTAAATATAATGACCTGTTCAGTACTTACACTGTTACTCGCACAGGTATTCTCAGGGATAACTATTTGGCACAGAACCAATAGGTGTGTTGTCCTCTGGGGAAGATCACCTCTCACACACCCATCTCTTCTCGGTTGTCTACAGTTCTTTGTGTAGAGCTGCAGCCTTTTGGGCTTCTCATCCACTTTGGCATGTCTATTAGTGTCATCCTCATTCCGCTTGTATGTGGGCAGTTAGTTATGTTGGTGAGACTTTGTAGGTATAGTTTCTGATGTTACTAGGAGACACAATCTCAGCAAACTTCCGGATCCTCTGGCTCTTAGGATCTTTCTGCCCCGGCTTCCACATTGTTCCCTGAGCCTTAGGTGTGGGAATGTTTTGTAGATGTATCCGTTGGGACAGGGCTCAACAATTCTGCATTTTTATTTGTTGTGGGTTTTTTTTGTAGTGGTCTCCATCTGTTGCAAAGACGTTTCCTTCATGAGGGCTGAAGACTGCGGTTACCTTGACAATAAGGATAAATGTTTTAGATCAGTGTTAGGGAGTGTGCTGTTTAGATCGGTGTTAGGGAGTATGCTGTT